>VUQH01000405.1:0-12283 GCA_015106775.1 Etroplus canarensis | reverse complement strand
GGGCAACATCACCTCATCTACAGTGTTGCAAGTTAGCCTACTGGCAGCACACTTCCCTCAGTGACACACTTGTCCCCCGTCACTATTTTGCTGTTCCACACACACACACACACAAAAAAAAGAAAACAAAGGGGGGAAGGGGGACTTCAGCCTACTCTAGATCTGCAAGTATCAAAACAAATATCTGCAAACTCGCAAGTTCAAAATGCTAACACTCAGCTTCTGGATGCAGTTGGCCTGGAAGATAGGTTTACAACAGCAGATCTGGCAGATGTTTACTTTCATTTAGCAATACTCTGGGACCACAGACATTTTCTAAGGTTTGCATTCGAGGACGCAGCCTACAAATATCTAATGTTGCCTTTCACTCCGTCTCTCGTTCCCCGCACCTCTACCAAACTTGTCGAGGCGGTGTTAGCTCCTCTCCAAGAGAGGGGCACTCGGATCTTAGCCTCTCTGTACAATTGGGCTCTGACAGCAGGCTCCAGGGAGCAAGCGATGACTCAGCAATCGCTGGTTTTGTCAAGCATTCAAACACTGGGCTGGAAATATGCTCAGTTTCCAGCCATGTGCATCAGTCAGAGCACAGAGTGACTGTGTTTCATTTTTGCCTTGCTCAGTTTCAGCTGGGACACAGACTGCGTTTCCAAACGAGTTCGCGATAACTGGGCATTACGGCTTCTAGGACTGCACAGTGCGACTAAGACTGTTAAAGATGAAAACGTTGCAACGCTGGACTCCTTTTCACCGTCTGGCCAGGTCGTCACCTCCAGCAGAGGCTGACAATAACTGCTCCTTGCATGTTAGTTCTCTGCCCTTGAAGAGAGCCCAGCTTGCTACGCCAGGGCTCTCCGATTTAGAGGATGTCTTTTCCCAAGGTGGTGCCCACAAATATCTGTGCAACAGCACAGCAGTGAGGGGGGGCTGGACCACGTAAACCGCTTGCATCCCTGCACCCTGCATCATTTTTGCCCAGTTCTGACAGGCCAGCATGACCTGGTCAGAACAGACAATACAACATCAGTGTTTTACATGAACAGGCAGGGAGGGATGTACTCCCCATCCTTGTAAACTGTCTCACTCTTTGTTGGTCTGCGGTTAGGTCCAGTGTCCCCTAATGGGATTTAGCTTTGTTGCTGGAGTCACTTTTTGGGTCCTCCATTTGAACTCATTGAGTATGAAATTTCTTTCATACAAGACTGCACTGCTTCTTGCCCTGGCACCTGCGAAGCGAGTGGGTGACCTTCATCCTTGTCTGTGTATCCTTTTTTTAAACGGAGAAAGGAATTTTCAGTATTGCATTCCTAAACATCCTAGTTTTATTTTGGATACTTGAGACAAAATTATTCCAAAAAACAAAAACTTGCAGTGTCAAAATTACTAGCCCCATTAAGAAACTACTTTTTTGCTGAGCCATAGAACAAACCACTGATGTGCTTTAACTTCATAATTCTCAAAGCTTGTAAAATCAAGTAAAAACTAAGGCTTTTCTTCTAATGTACACACAGTATAAAAAACTTCAGTAAGGGTTTGAGCTGTCACTTGCAATTGTAAATTAATTTAGACTTGAGAAAAAGAATTGCTGATGCTCACAAAGCAGGAGAAGGATATACAAAGTTAGCACAGCATTTCCAAGTGTCAAGAACTGGAGTGAGAAGTATCATTTAAAAATTACAAAGGGAGCCACACAGTACAGAACAAGCCTGGCAGAGGTAGAAAGCCAAAGATTTCAAAGGCTCTGGAAAGGAAACTAGTGAGGGATGTGTCTAAACACCTCAGAACAACTGCAAAGACACTAGTGAATAATTTAGCCAAGTCGGGAATTGTAGTCTCAAAGAAGACAATCACTAGCGCCCTGTACAGGCATGGACTGTGAAGTTGTGGACCAGAAAAACTCCACTTCTGCAGTAGAGATGCCTTCAAGCCAGACTAAAGTATGCTGGACAACTTAGAGAAAGATTATGAATACTGGAAGACTGTCCTTTGCTCAGACAAGCCTAAAATAGACTTTTTTGGCCATAGAGACGTTGCTTGTATTTGGAGAAATAAGGTAGAGGCGTATAACCCAAAGAGCACCATCGCCACAGCGAAATACGGCGGCAGGAGTATTATGCCACAGGGATAAAGTGGTATCTGGAACTGGGAATCTCATCAAGGTGGGAAGAATCATGAAAAGGAAGGATAGTGAAGATTTTGATGGAAAACCTCAAGTAGTCAGCAGCAAAACTGGATCTGGGTCATCTCTTTGTCTTTCAACACAACAACGTCCAACTGAAAATCTACAGAATGAACTGAAGACAAATGTACAAAACGGATTAAAAAAACTCACTATTAGCACAGGAGCGCTAATAATTTTGACCTTGGTAGTGTTTTTTTTTTAATAATTTGGTTTGTGTGTGCAAAGTAAAATAATGTAAGTATCCAAAATAAAACTAGGGTGTTTAAGAATGCTACGTTTAAAATGACTTACTCTGTTAAAAAAGCACTTGGTCAAATTTTAAAGAAAACTTTGACACTCTGACACTAACACCATGCAGCTGGGCTCAGTGAAGCCCGGTGATCGAACTGGAATATGACTGTGATGACCAGAGTATATGTGTGCAGGCAGGGCCTCACATATGCCATCACATGTCATCTGCCTTAAAGGTGTGAATAGAGGTTTCTTCAGCCAGGACACATGGGGGCGTGTTATCCCAGACAATATGTTGTACCTCATTCCTCTCCTTCAGGAAACGGACATTACAGTTGTGTTACATTACACATCGCTTTGGTTGTATAGTTACAGTGCCTTCCAAAATTATTCATACCCTGAACTTTTTGACATTTTGTCACTTTACAACCACAAATGTAATGTATTCTATTGGGATTTTATGTGATAGACCAACACAAAGTAGTGCATAATTGTGAAGTGGAAAGAAAATGATTCATAGTTTTCATTATTTTTTCTTTTTTACAGATTTAAATCTGAAAAGTGTGGCGTGCACATGTATTCAGCCCCCTTTACTCACATACCCCTAAATAAAATCCAGAGCAACCAACTGCCTTTAGAAGTCACCTAATTAGTAAATAGAGTCCAGCTGCATGTAGTTTATCTCAGTATAAATCCAGCTGTTCTGTGAAGGTCTCAGAGGTTTCTTAGTAAACAAACAGCATCATGAAGCCCAAAGAACACACCAGGTAGGTCAGGGATAAAGTTGTGAAGCTTAAAAAAAGCTTATGTTAGTGTAGTGGTAACACCAGCCACCTTTCACTTGGGAGACCAGAGTTTGAATCCTGGCTGCAACAATCTGGTGAGAAGTGGGCTACTGGAACAGGTGTAGGGATGGAATGCTACTACACATGAATAAGTAACCATTACACTGGCAGACGTCTTGACAGCACCAGCCTGAAAAAGTTAACTGTACCCAGCACAAATTAATCCCGTCTACTAATTTCGTAGTCATTTAAGTCAAAGTTTTAATTCAGCTAAATCCACTAGTTTAACAGTAAGTATCACACAGTGTCACCTAGATATTCTTTGATCAGGAAATGTCCTTCAGTGCACACATTAAACAAATATCTAAAACTGTCTTTGTTAATCTACACAATATTGCTAGAACTGGCAACATGCTTTCTCAGAGTTTATGTATTTGTTACTTTGAGGACAGACTGTAATAATCTCTTTATTATCAGACTGTTCTAAAGGCTATCGGAAAAGCTTTACCCTAAACCAAAATACAAGATCATATTTCTTCTAAATCAGCTTCTCTTTAGTGTGTGCCGTGCTAAATTTAGAATTATTTAAAATCCATCTGAAAATCCCATAAAGTCCTAAATGGTCAGGCACCATCATATCTTAAACTCCTTTTACTATCATATCACCCTAACAGGGCACTCAACTTGATCAGGTAACCCTGAACTCACTTCCCACAATGCACTAAGCACTTCTCCTCCAACCCCATCTTCTCCCTCCTCACCCATGCGGCTACTGTATGTCATTAACTTGTCTTCTCTCCATAGATTGCGTTTTGTCCTCATCTCTCCTTGTTCTTCCTTTTTCTGTTTTTCTTAAAAAAATAATTATAAATGCCATTAAATACAGTATAACCCAGAATAATGTCAGGAATTTGTAAAGCTTAGAAAAATAGATACTACCTATCAACCAAACTGACAAAAGTGCACTGACTAGACATCGACAAGTAGAAGTATTTTACATCCTATGACCGCACCATACCTGGTAATGATGCAACTGTACACTCTCTCTCTTCAGCACTCCAGTTCCCACAGTGCCAAGACCAAAACAACCAGCCAGGAACTGCAACCTGACGGAGGTGAGCAGGGAGGAGGACTGGAAGGTTGTGCTGGATCGATCTGTACTCCCTGGTTGGCTGCCCTTCTCCTCCATGCCCGAGATCAAGACCACAATCTGGTGGAGAGCTTCCAACCGCAGCTGGAGATACAACAGATACCAGCAGTTATGTAGCTATTCCAACAAGGTCACAATATTCACTAATATTTGTGTATCCAGGTTTTAAACTTTAAAAAAAACAACCTTGTTTGCTTTACATATTTTTTAAATGACATGTTCCCATGTTTAATCATAGTCATTTTAGATGATTTCCAAAGTAGTTCCAGTGTTCCATACGCATAGGCTTACTTGTCTAGGCTACCTAGGAAGCCCAAGTTTATATAATGACACATTTTAGGTTTGTTTTTGTCTTGTTTTTGTTATCCTAAATATGTCATCTATTTAAATGCTTTCTATGTACAACGTATATTGTCCATACTTTAGTATTTTAAATTACTGTTGGATATTTCTTATCTTCTCACATGTCTATTATAGTATGTCCTGGTATATTCTGTACACCTTAACTGTTTTTTTTAATTGTAGGTGCTGCATATACTGTTTTATACTGTGTACACATGTTGTCGTTTAATGGCTATTTAACACAGAAATTTCCCAGTCAATCAATCATCCATCCATCCATCCTTCCTACTGGCTTTCTTACTGGCCAGGGCGCTGCTGTTGAAGTCTACAAAATCATTCAGCTGCTTCCCCAGAAAAATCTCATCCTGCAGTCAGATGGACTCAAATTTCAGTCTTAAACTGCAGCTGGCAAAAGGTTGTGGTGACCTGATGCAAGCTGAAAACATGCCCTAACAAGAGTCCACTGAGGCTGCCAAGCAAAACAAGGGCTACTATTGATAGTTACACTCCAAAATAAAGAGAGTCAGAGACTCTCTGGAATATTTTCAGATAAGAAACATAGAAACTGAATTCATTAATCAATTTAAGAGAACGTGTGTGTGTGTACCAAAGACAGCATAAAAGAAGGCCACCATTGGTTTGTTAAGTCCTGTTGTGTAGCCTTGAGCTGAGCATTTTCCCCATTGCCATTTTGATGTTTTAAAACACTACCAAAAGACTTGTCAATCACAAGGTGTTAGCCAATGAGCATACCCCTGTCTTCCTTTCTGACATTTAGGGTGACCAAAGTGTACAACATTTCTACTCAATATGATCCCAAATTAGTGACTTAGCTGACAAACCCATAACATGTTTACAGAGGTCAGGGTTGAATACTGTTTCCCCATACACTTTTATGAGTCGAGTCTTCTTCCAGGCACAGATCCTGGTATCCGTTAAAAATGAATGAATGTTAAAAGGCACTCAGACCCAGAAGCTACGTTCATCTTTTATACTGTCTGGGACCTGCACATGCTTCCACCACAAACAGATTCTTAATCAGCTGGAAACAAAAACCCCAGCTGATAAAATCCTGAACAATGCTGGAATACTATATGATAAAAACTGCAATACAGAACTTTTATAAATATTTTTCTAAGCTTAAAATGTAAAAGTGGGACAAAACTGTGGATGGATGGATGGATGGAATGGAAAAGTTATACATATATATTTTTGATTATATGTTAAAGTTTAACTTAATCAGAAATCAGTGGATGTTAGGCTTAGTGTGAGGTGAGTGAGTCAGTGAAACAGATGAACTGCCAGTTTTGGTCTTTAAAGGGATTTGCTGAAAAGAAGAAAATATCTAGAACACTGCCAGCCTATAAGCAGTTCTGTTCTCAAAGGGTATAATAGGAAATAGAAAATTCTTCACAAATTAAATAAAAAACAGCCTATACAAACAAATAACAAAACCAAGTATTTTTATTCCTTCCCCTTGTGTCTGCTACTAAAACAAACTTGAATAAACATAATAATCTTGCTTTGTATCAGATGTCAGAGAACCAACCCCTCTGCCCCCTCACCTCTGCTCTGCTCTGCTGCTGTTCCATAGCCAGGATAATTGCCTGTGGGCTGGTGGACATACTTTCTTCTGGCTCCTTGAAGGCTGGAGCCAGGCCTACGTCGCCGCTGATGAAGCTGACCATATTGTCGATGAGAGCGTGGATGCCCAATGAACGGCTTAGGTCCAGGTCTGACTCTTCGTATGAGTGTGCCAAACTGTAGCTTCGCTGGTGGCTCAATTTTGCCCGGAACCAGGACTCAGCCAGGGAGTCTGGTGAGCTGTGAAGGAGGCCTGAGAAGGAAAAGAAGAGCCTTTCAGATGCATTAGCCCACATAAAAACTGGATAGGCTGTGTTGCTTTTAAGCACTTTAGCGCTGAGCAGAGCAATGCATCATTACTCTATTAGAGTTCATCAAATGGTCAAATGCTGATTGTACATGCGGGCACAAGCCTCCATAAGCCATCATGAGTTTGCTTGTAATGGATGTACTGAGTATCCAACACCCACTGAGGAGGAATGCTACGGCTGAAAAGTGGAATGGTAACCAGGGCTATAGTGTCCACATAACAATTCAGTCAAAGTATCAGCACTGATGACTTCTTCAAAAGTGCAACCCAGAAATTTCCATGAAAAGTCTTCAGCGTGACAAATCACATTCTTCATGGAGAATGAGCCATCATAGTGTAAAGTAACAGTGCAAGCAGAAGAATGATCTGAATGGACACATTTGTACGATCCTGATTCTTTATGCTGCTCATGTTTTAGCACACTACACTACAATATGAAGAGTTTGTGCTCGAGGAGGGCAGGGTGGGGGTATGGCATTACGGTTATGGAGGTATGAGTTAACAAGAGGAAGAAACATGCCATCGTTTACTTGCTTGAAGTTCCTCTTGTGTTTGGGGCTTAATTGCCCCAAAAGAAGCAAATAAACTATCCACATAGGAATGAAAAGACAGAAAAACAAGAGTACCTTATGAACGATAACAGAAAACCAGCATCATCCTCTCTCCAAACATTAGCTGAGCAAATTATAATGTTATTGTTACCTCTCTTTTTGTGTGAGAATGCCAAGTCTAGGTCAACATTTCTCCTTCCACTCTGAAAGAAAAAAAACAGAGCCAGACGTAGCTTTAAAATGACAACCAGGAGCATACTGTACACGCAGAACGTGCCAAGATAAAAGGCCTGGGTGATATAGAGAAAAAAGTGTATGTCAATATTTTAAGACTGGATGGTAATATCAATTTTTCTTTCTAGATAAGAAAAGAAGCTTAATTTGTCACATACACAAATATTCATAATACACTGCGCAGTGAAATCTTTTTTTTTGTACCTGCATCTAGTTAATAAATATACAAGCACAGATGATAGTATAACAAATAACATAATGTTCTAGAAAACAGGGAATACAGAATATACAGAAAATGTAAGAAAAAAAAAGTACGACTGGTGGTGGATTTTGAGACAGCTGTAGCATCGGCTTGATGGCCACAGTGAAAAAAAAGAGTTTGCTGGATGGGTGGGCTGCTTGAGGATTTTCACAGCCTTTGACCTTTTAGGTAATTGTCCTTCAGGTTAGAGAGGGCGGATCAAATGGTCTGCTCAGTTAAACAGAACACCCTTCTGAGGGCAAAGAAATCCTGCTTAGAGCAGCTTCCCATCCAGGTGGTAATGATTCCACACAGGATGCTCTTGATGATGCAGGTGTAGAAGTTCCTGAGCACTGTAGCTTGAAGCCTGAAGTCTTTCAAGCATCTGAGGTGGTCAAGACGCTGTCTGGCCTTCTTCACAATGGTCTTTATGCGGAGAGACCAAGAGAAGTCCTGAGTGATTGAAACTCCCAGGTATCTAAAACTGTCCACTCTCTCTACTTCAGACCCACCAATCCAGAGTGGGTGGAAAAACCCTCTGCTGCTTTATGCTGAAATCCACAGACATTTCTTTAGTTTTACTGACATTCACTTTTGGACTAGCTAACTAGCCTGATTCTTTTCTTGTTTAAATGACAATTACATTGGCCATGGGGAACATCCACAATAAACAGCCCCTGTCAAGTTGGATAACTGCTTAATTCAGTGGATGGTTTGACAAAAGAGATCATTATCGATATAAGTGAACACTATACTTAGATCATTTTCACTGCTTTACTTCCCTTCCTTGATGAGAAAGTGAAGCCATACACTCCCCTGGGCTCCACTGACAACAGTTAATGTACCTTGGGACCTGATCCCATTTTTTTAGTTTTCTGGGTGGTAAAAACTACTTTTTTGTGAACATTGTCTGATGGCTTTGAAGATAGCATGTTCTTTCTTTCAAATCACTGAACTTTTTCAACTGCTGTATGTAGCTTTAACTCAGACTTTGAATTATTACTCATTGTTGGAGTGGAACCGTATCTCTGTCAATTGTACAGGAGAACTTTGAAAGTGTGTGGGGCTGTGTGAGTTGAAGAATGCATGAGAGCAGAGCTGCAAACATTGGCACAGCTTTACTGAAAGGTTCATGTAAAGCAACATCAAACTCTATGGACATTAATAATATTGTCTAGTTTTATATCTCCTTTATAGAGTTAAACTGTATTTAAAACACAAATATATCATCCAGCCCTTCTATGCAATGAGACAGAGGATGAATGCGTGTGTTTGCTTTACCAAAGTGTAACTCTCTTCGTCGGACTCTGGCTGGGAGAGGTCAGACTCGCTCCTGGACTTCATCAGTCTGTAATTTGGGCTGCTCTGCACTGAGCGGGTCTCTGCACTCAGACTCTCACTCCTACGCACACAAACACATCACAAAACAGTTACATCATTGTTAACAAGGCAGCTAAAGCTGCATTTAAACATCAAGTCCCCCTAAATGATGGTGCATGCACCTACATCAGATCCCACCATCCCTAACCCTAACCCAACTTCAAAAAGCTGAATGCTGTAAAATGAAAAGGTGAGGCAGAATTATGTTCACACCACAGGCCCTGGAAAACAGTATATAAAAGGTGCCCACTTCATAGTGATCTGGGTTGAAATGTAAGACAGAGATATAAGTGGACACCCCAATAAAAGCAGTTAAAACTGCTTAAAGTAGATTAAAAATTTCGAGGGCGGCACTAGACATGTGATGTCAGCAACACCTGACAAAAGAGCTGGAAAATCACGTGTCCCTGTTGCTTTGAATTGTATAACCGTATTATCAGCAAGAAGGACAAAGATAAAAGGGTAAAGTTTTATTTTTATCACAAAAAGCACACAAAGGAAAGCCTCATCTGCTCCGTCAGGTGGACAACAAATATTTACACAGAGGGTACTACGATCTGAGTGAACCTGTAGAGGGTATAGTCAACTATGAAATTTTCCCCCCGCACTACAGAACAATGGAACTGAAATGAAGGAGTATAGACTTTCAGCTTTAATTAAATAAAAACATTCAACACATTTTCAAATACACTTCCTTCATGCTGCTAATAAGAAATTTAAAATATGCATGTAGATGAATAAATGAAAAGTAATATTTGTTTTTAAAAAAATCTAATATCTGAAGTAAAACAAAGCAGAGGAGGTCAGTAGTCTTGCGGCCTGAGGAACGAAAATGCTCTGAGGTGTGGTTACTTTCAGCAGGCTGAACCCTCACGGCTGGACTGGGTATCATCTTTGAGCATCCTTTGGGCTCTGATCAGACAACTGATCGCAATGATACCACTGATGCCCGGTAGATGGGTGCTGGTCATGTGCTGACCGGTTTAAATACCCATCTGCAGACCAGTGCACACCTAATACCACGTTGTAATGTTTACAGTTAAGATATTTTCTAATGCTAACCTGTAAAAGTTAAGAAGACTTTGGCACGGGAATTCAGTTTTCTTGATTTTCCTTACGCAGTACAGTCATTTAAGCTTTCTTTTCTGGGGCCTATCTGTGTGATGACCATCATGAAAGGTTCATTCTGACACTGAAACATAGGAACCTAAAACTTCTCATCTGCTCACAACAGCTCCACTGATGTAAACAAGTGTGCTTGTTTCTGATGCTGTTCTCTGTGCACTTTCTGTATTCACACTGTGGTGAACATGACATTTGTTTAAAGCTTTAGTAGATCAGACCAGAGATGCTCATGTGAGCACTTCTTGTTTTTGTTTTTTAATCGGTTTTGAAACCTGATTCTAATCAGCTTTTCTGCCCTAGTAAACAGCGAAATTATGGCTGAGGCTCTTTCCTATCCATTTGGATGGGGTGTTAAAGCAACTGCCCGAAAGAGATGTCAAGATGGATGCTGAGTAGCAGGACTTGCTTCAAGAAGGACTCGGGTTTACAGAGTGCATCTGAATTAAAAACAAATATATAACAAAGGCTGGCAAACTCTGCATTCTGCTATTTTATTTTCAAACTTTAGTTACAAATTGATACATTCATTACTATTTATGCAGTATTTTAGTACTACAGATCAGAAAGCAGTAGCAGCAATTTGTACAAGGATGTAAACAGAAGCATTATGGTTCTCTCTGACCTGGTCATGAAGCTCAGACACTCCTGTGTCCCTGTAGCTGACTGAGTCTGGCCTTCCTCCTGGTTCTGTTTGGTCAGCTCGCCCAGCACAGGGCTCACACCCAGCACCAGCAAAGCACAGCGGTGGATAACAGAGTTACAGGCTGCTGTGTAAAGGTCCTGGCCCTCTGGGAGACCTGAACTGCCCCTTCTGCCCTCCTGAGACAGAATGGCGTCCTCCTCTCTGCCCCCTCCTCCTCCACTTCTGGAGACTGAGCCGGAGCCCAGTCCTGTACTGCTGCTGGCCCGTTCTCTCTCCCGACTGCGAACCACTTCCCGTGCTGAGAGGAAACATTGAAAGATTTCTGTGTTGTGCCACAATCACACCCACACACACACACACACACACACACATACACGATGCAGGGTTAGAGGACAAACAGTAGCCACAAAGATTTATTGGAGTGCAATGTTTAACATCAGAGCCCATGCTAAGCAGCACATCAAAAAGTACATTCAACCTCATGTATGAACATGAATGTATCAAGTAACTTCTGTCTCTACAAATGTGTTATTATGGAGTTATTCTTCAGTGTATGTCAACACATGTTAATGGCTGCAAGACTATTCATGCTTATAGTTGCTATGAGACATCCTCCTGTCCACAAAGTAGCTTTTAAGTTCTCCACACTGGCCTCAATGACCGCCTACAACTGCATGAATTGACTACATGACTACAAAGCATGAGAAATATACAAAAATCAGTTTTATATTCCAACTGCATTTACAGGTACGTTATTTTTGCTAATAAGGATACAGTTAAAATGGTTACCGTCTGTGTTGTATCCAATCTGAATTCATTTCAGATTACACCAAAACCCTTCTAAGCATACCTTTCACCAATACAACAAGCTCACATGCCTAAGTAAAAACCCTTTCAGCATTAATTAGCATACTCATGAAGCAGAGATGTGAAAAAAGTGGGCAGGGTTAAAAATAGATTTTTTATATTAATTCAGTTTTATCTCTTATGTTGCTATAGATTTCCACACTGAAAGCCCACACGCACAATTCCAGGCACATGCACTTACTTCCAGCTGTCATCACTTCATGTTCCCTGTCCTCCTCTTCATCATCTTGCTCCTGATGGCTCTCTTCTCTCTCACGGTCGGCCCTTTCTTCCAGCTCCGCCTCTTCGTCAATGGTGCGTGTGAAAGAGTGCTCCTGAGGATCCATGTCCAGAGAGTCCTGATTGTCAGAAATCTGCCCAAATGAGAGTCATGGTTACTTTATATATATACACACACTACCAGTCAAAAGTCTGGACACCCCTTCTCATTTAACGGATTGCCTTTATTTTCATGACTATTTACATTGTAGATTCTCACTGAAGCCATCAAAACTATGAATGAACACATATGGAATTATGTAGTCGAGAAAAAAGTGTGAAATAACTCAAAACATGTTTTATATTTTAGATACTTCAAAATAGCCACCCTTTGCTTTGATTACTGCTTTGCACACTCTTGGCATTCTCTCCATGAGCTTCATGAGGTAGTCACCTGAAATGG
>VUQH01000404.1:0-12492 GCA_015106775.1 Etroplus canarensis | reverse complement strand
TTTTTTTCTTGCCGCTTTTGCATGTACTGTGGCGAGGTTGAGTAGTGACAGGCATTGAAGGTTTTTCTTGTATATTTTGCCCCGTAAGGGTGACGTGTGGAGTGCTGTCCTTTTAACGTGGGATACCTGGTGATTGTTTTTTTTATCGATTCCCTGCAGCGCTTATCCTGTCTTCCACTTACAGTTATATTCTTTTATACTCTTAACTGTATTCTTTAAAGTAGAGTTGTTAATTGTTTTGGGTGCTACTGTTGTATGTTTAGATCTTATTTTGGATTAGCATTAAACCTTGTGAACTGACTGTATGCCTACGGCTCATCCCTATTGAAATAGGTACCTATCGCAGGCCACATTTAGATATGTCTGAAATACGGCCATCAAAGATGAATGGCAGTTTGTGAAAGGGGAATGCAATATGTTCAAATAGAATTTACCGTTTGTATTGATCGGCTCACCCGCATTTGCAAGTGTTAAACATTCAACTATGAATCTTGCTCATATTAATTTCATTTAAAAAATTACAGTATTCTTGTAAACACTGTGCTCATATCTTTAGGTTTTGAACTTGTATAACTTAAGTTTATAATTATTCTATATGTGTTACATTGAAAGCAGTAATAAATGATACATATTCTAACACTCTTCAGAGTATATGAGACCATTGTAGTTCCTGAATTAATTTTATGGAAAGAAAATAAAAATCCTCCCCTGTTTGTTTTCCAGGAACTGCACCTTGCACACAAACAGTGTTACCTGAGAAAGGAAAATAAGGTTAAACAAAGGTCAGCTGCTTACTGTCTAAGGCTGTAGTGAAAGCGCAGTGTAAACCGAGGAGATGAGACGAGGGTTCGGGGTTATATCTAAACAACTTCTATACTATTAGTTATTTTTTCTTGACTAACATCCTCACTGACCTTTACAGATGGCCTTGCATGTGGGTAAGCTTGTGGCTCACACAAACAGAAAAGGTTGGATATTTTTTTATACCAATTAGTAACTGTGCTGTGATCAGCCATGACATTCAAACAGGTGAATAACATTGGTCATCATATTACACTGCAAGGTTCTGCTGGGAAACTGTGGGTTCTGACTCTCACATGTGTGCTTATTTGCATTAATACATATATAAACATTGTTGCAGACAAGCACTCCCCCATTGCAGCGGCCTCTCCCAGAAGTACAATGCACCCCTCTGTATATCAAAATCTGTTCAGTTACAGCACAAAGAAAACAAAAAAAGAACCGAAGACATTGACTCATCCTCCTCCTTCATAGGATGTGCCCCAACAAGCCTGATCCATGGAACCCTACTCTGCACCACCCAGAAGACCCAAAGGATTTGCTGCCAAATGCCTACTGGAGGTATTTGGCAACTAGAGGTATCTGGTAAAACAGCTTTGACTCTAATGGTCAGAGCTGTTTTGGCAACATGAAGTGGACCCATATCATACTGTGCATGTGGTTTTAGTATTGTCTTAAATCTGTGCATATAATAAGACTGTTAGAAGCTTAGAGAGTACACACAGAGGAGGTAGGGGGTTTCCTAAAATGTACTCCAGTTATCGTTATTCAGGATATAATAGCATGTTTGAATTCAGTATTTAGTTGTGGAAAGCAGTTCCAAAACTGAGACTCATGAGTCTATATGCTACCAGCCACTTCATTAGGTATACCTGTTCAGCTGTTCAATAATGCAAATATCTAATGAGCCAATCACATGTCAGCAACTCAGTGCATTTAGGCATATAGACAAAGTCAAGAATATTTGCTCAAGTTCAAACCAGGCATCTCTAGGGTTTACAGAGAATGGTCTGGAAAAAGAGAAAATATCCAGTGAGTGGCTTTTCACTGGGAGAAAATGCCTTGTTGATGCCAGAGGTTGCAATGGCCGGACTGCTTTGAGCTGACAGGAAATAAAAGTAACTCCAATAACCAAGGTATGCAGAGGAGCATCTCTGAATGCACAACAAGTGTAAGCAGATGGGCTCCAGCAGCAGCAGAAGGCCACTCCAGTCTGCCAAGAACATACAGCTAAGGCAACAATTTGCACATGCTCACCAAAATTGCACAGAAGATTGAGACTCATCAGAACAGGCAAAGTTTTATCAATCTTCTGTGCAATTTTGGTGAGCATGTGCAAATTGTTGCCTTAGCTGTATGTTCTTGGCAGACCGGAGTGGCTGCCTTCTGTGAAATTTGGATGATACGTTCAGAATTTGGAATAAACAACTTGAAATCATGGATCTATCCTGTCTTGTAATGTATACAATTTCCCACCTGGGATTATTAAACTTTCTGATTCTGATTGCATCAATGGTTCAGACCGTTGGTGGTGACATAATGTGTGACGGACATTTTCTTAGCACATTTTAGGCCCCCTAGTACTAGTTAAGCGCTTTTTAAATGCCACTGCTTACCTGTGTATTGTTGCTTACCATGTCCATTCCTTTATCACTGCTTCAAACTGGATAATGTGCCATCTTATAAAGCACAAATCATCTCAAAGTGGTTTCTTGAACATGACAATAAGTTCCCTGTACTCAAATAGCATCCTCAGTTACCAACAGAGCATCTTTGGGATGTTAACGCACAGATTTGCATCATGGATGTGCAGCCGACAAATCTGCAGCAACTGCGTGATGCTATCATGTCAATGTGGATCAAAACTTCTGAGGAACGTTTCCAGCACCTTGTTCAATTTAAGCCATGAAAAATTAAGGCAGTTCTGAAGACAAAAGTGGGTCCAACCCAGTACTAGCAAAGTGTATCTAATGATGTAGAGAGTGAACTGGCTTGTGGCAATAACAAAGCAACAAACACAATAACTACTACCAAGAATAAGTACAGAATCTCACAAGTTGTAATTTGAACATTCAGAAGTGAAATAACAGCAAAAAACATGGGTATATGTGTTTTATTAAATAAAGAATAAGTTACAATAATAAGACATAAAAATAACTCCATACAACACTGGAACCTCAATGTGTCACAGCAACTTGTGTGTGGTTATTAAATAATTTTAAATTGTGAATGACAGTGATATGTGGGTGGTGGGCCTTCAGTTTAGTTTAGGGAGTGAAGACAGCAGCACTTTACCTTATGATATATCAGTTTAATTTACACATCACACATTCAGGAACAGTAGCTGTGAGCTGATGTGAAGTTGTAATGAGTGAACCGACTGGCTGTAATCAAACGGGCAATATGGATACAAGCATGCACACAAACACAGTAAAAAGAATGGTTTGTAACACTTTCAGATTTCTGGTGGAAAAGCTCTGACTGCACTAAAATCATATACAACTATTACCATACTGTTGCAGACACACTTCACTTCAGAATCATACAAACACGCATGACTGAGTAAGCAGATTGAATGAAATTAACATGATCAATATTGAAAGAATCACAGTTCTGACACATTTGTGCTCTACTGCAGACAGCACATGGCAGAATGTTATAAATGCAGAACTCACAAAGATATGGTAAACACCTTGGCAACAAAATATTATGAAAGTTTCTTTTAAACCCAATCGCCTGACTACAGTGGAGTAAACTTTATCAGAACTGGAGGTGACATATTTGAGAAAAAAATCTCAGCAGTCAGAGTATTGGAGGCAAACACAAAGCTGGTCCAAGTGCTTATTTTTTGTTTTGCTTTAATGTGGCATAGTGCTGCCACCAAGTGGCGAATAGAAGGAATTTAATTTGAATACAAATGTGTATTGGTTCTTTTTTACTTTGTATGGCACAAGATATCAAAAATATTTCAAATTTCCTGTTCCCCTGTGCACAGAGAAGACACACTGACTACACCAGGGACTAGATTTGTTTTGAGTTTAATATATTAATGAACTGCCACTTACCATGAATGGTAAAGAAAAAAATAGCTATTAGACATATTTTACAAAGTTTGCACAACAGTAGTGGTTCTCAAAGACTGTATGGATCATTCCAGCTGAGGAAGATTGCATGTGAAATTTGCTATTGTTTTAATAGAGATCAGGTTATATCCTACACTTAATCTAAGAGCCTATATTTAAGTAGGAATAATTTTTTAAAAATCCATCTGAACCTTGATAAAATATGCATGGTGTAATTGTAAGAGCACCAGTGCAAATGAGCAACAGTACAAATGCAGTAAATGCAGTTTCCTCCTTAAGCACTGTGGTGAAACAAAACATGCTGAGCTTTATCTATCCAAACTGCTCAATTTGTGTTTATGTTGAATCTGCAGTATGCAGTCACTCAGCCTGAGAACTCCTTAATTGTATATACACACACACACACAAACTGTATTTCATGTGTGACTAATGTTGCAGCTCTCTCCAATCTTAGTATGCAGGTCGGTGCAAGTAAACTCTTTCAAAATGGACAAAAATCAAACTTTGACAGGGCAGAGGAATATTAGAGAAAGTTCATTTGTTTCCTTTGTGGATTTAGTTATTAAAGAAGACAGCACAGCTTGTAATGTTTGTTAAGCCCTCCCGACAGTAAAGCCACAGGGATTCTTTCCTGAAATTAACAGCTGCTGCTGAGAATTTTAAAACAGCAATTTCAACAGAGTCAACCACAGAGCTGGCTCATGCATCACTGCTACACAGGAATTATAACTGTAATATTTAGAACAAATATTTTGTTTGTCTAAATTCAGACATCAGTTGCTACACAATTCTCAGACTTAAAAATCAGCCTGCCGTACAAGAGAGAGATGAGCACTTTCCATGTACAACCTGCACGATGCAAAATCACAAGGCGGTGAAAGTAGATAAAATGTTACTTTTGTAATGGCACTAAGTCTCTGGCTGTCCTTTCCTCCAAATACTCACAGGAATGAAAGAAATGGAAGCTGAGGGTTTTGATATGCTTGGTGGGGAAGAAAGTGAAGAGAAGGATGGATTGAGTTTGGAGATTAACAGACACCAATTTTTACACATTAATTTTTTTCCCACACATGCAGCAATGCTGTGGTGATGAGGAATATATTATTTTGTAGATTCATCTATCGGCCTTGTAGTTTTCACGCTGTCTGACTACAGGTTGCTTTCCTGGGAATCAGTGGACGATATGGGATGCAGACCTCCATTCTCATTCAGTCTCTTGGCACGGTAGGTTTCATAGTGAATGTTATGAGTGACTTCTTTCAAATCCTGCAGGTGAGATCTGCGTATGATGAATGTAAAAACACAGAGAGGGGGTGTTAATAATGATGTACATGCATTTGAAAGGGGAAGACTTTAGGGTTATTGTGTGCATTGTGAAATTCAGTATACAAACACAATTTCCAGTAAAGTTGGGATATTTTTCCAAAATTGAATAAAAACAAAAATCTCTGATATGTTAATATACATGTACCGTTGTTTAACTGACAAAAGTACAAAGAAACAATTTTCAATAGTTTACCTGACTAACTCTATTGTACTTTGTAAATATAATGAATTTAGAATTTGATGGCTGCAACCCAACAAAAGTTGGGGCAGAGTTAAAATGAGATTCAAAGACTCAGTCTTTGCAAGCAAGGATGAGTCGTGGCTCATCCCTTTGAGCCAAAGTTTGTGAGAGAATTTTTAGTTAATTCAAAAGTAACAATTCTCAAAGCACACTGACATGTTGCTGAATTCTCTGAATTGTTTCACAATGTTATGCACAAAAGGGCATGGTCAGAAATCAGTTAATTTGCGTGATCTTCAAGCCCTCGGGTGACACTGCCTGAGAAATCATTGTGCTACTGTAACAAATATCGCTACATGGGCTTGGGAGTACTTCGGAACGCCACTTTCACTTCAACACAAACCATTGCTGCTTCAAGCTGCATCAGTGCCCACAGTATGGCTCAGTTGCATGTAGTATGCAAAGGTACCTCATTCAGCATGGTCTACAACAGCATTGCTTTGTAGACACAGAGTGTGTGTGCTTGACTGACCTGCTGCCTCTTCAGATGTATCTCCTATTGAAAATGTATGGTCCATTATGAAGAAGAGAATCAGATGAAAGATCATAGGCTGTTGAGCAGCTGTATGGTATATCAACAAAGCATGGACAAAATTTCCAGTTGCAAAACTGCAACAGCTAGTATCTTCAGTTCCAAAATGATTAAAGTGTTGTTAAAGGGTGATGTAATACAATGGTAAGCACGCTTCTGTACCAGCTTTTGTCAAATGCGTTGCAACCATCAAATTCTAAATGTGTGTTTGTTGACAAAATACAATTTAGTTGGTCCATAAAACTATTAAAAATCTTTTCTTAGTAGTTTTGTGGGTTAAATAAAAAATCCATGGAGATTTTTATTTTTATTCAGTTGTGCAAAAATATCCCAAAACTATTCATTACTTACAAACAAGTATTTAGATTTTTTTAGTACACATTTTAGCTAATTAATCAAATAGCTGATTTTAATACATGGAAAATGTTAAACTCAAAATTCATTAAACTATTAACATCTCTAAATAGAAATGCAGACAGGCTACTTGTTTCAGGCAGAGAATGTGAATATTTTGCTGATGTTTTTACATTCTGTGACAGTAAACCAAATATTGTTGGGCTAATCAAAAAAAAAAACAGGCCAAATGATCATTTAATAAATAACATATATCTTTTGTAAAATTACATTTGTGTTATTGTTAATATACTGGAATACTGAGAAAGTATCCTGATACTGAAGTTTTTTTACTCTAATTGCTTCTTTGGTCCAGTTTATTTTATTAGGATTTAAAAATCTAATTAAAGTGACAGTTTTACCTGATCACAAAATCTCTCAGTTGAGCAAACTCGCAATGGTTTGGATTTTCAACTGCAAAAAAGAGAAACAAAAAACCATGAACATCAGCACTGCGTAAAAACCAAAGAAACTCATCTAATAAGATCCCTTTCACTTACCCTCTACAATCCCCCACGCTGTCTTCCTCCCCAGAACCCTTTTGCCGTTCACTTGATATTCTTTGTCACTCCCCACCACAGCAAAGGGCATTGCTTCCTGTGGACAGAGACATTTCAACAGGGTTCAGTGTACCAAAGAGAGCTACACGAGGTTTATGAGATGAAACAAATGTACAACATGCCCCCGTGGTCTGGCATTCTGCTTAGAGGAGGCACTGTATGTTTGTGAGAGAGACTGGGTTAAAGCTGGGAGTGAAAGACTAATTCTGCAGAGGAAGAAAATCACTGCACACAATTGTGTGAAAGAAAAAACAGGGCCACTTACTCTGATCTTGTCATTGTCACTCTTGTCCTCCATGTCCTCATCAAACTCTTTCTGTGGGTAAAACTCAATCCCACTCATCTCCAGCTCCTTCCTCACCTGCAGCACAGACCAAAGGGAAAACAAATAAGCAAAACGTAAATTTTATCACACGCACACCCAACACTTCAGAAAGCATACAGGGCAAAAATCCTGCCTGACACTGGACATTAAAGGCCATCTCTAAAACTGACATCTGAGGGTAAAATAATTTGATGGTCAACACTGGTTGAAACTGGCTGTTTTCCATTTAAATACTGTAATAATAGACTCTATATAAAAATGGACGTAGCCACTGTGGCATCCCTTATTGGATGATGATTTCATTTTTTTTTAACCTCCTAAGATCCAAGCTTTTGTTTGGAATTTATGGGATGGATACAACATGTCTATGTTGAGCTAAATGAAGTACATGGTGTAAAACAGCCAATTTAATGTCCCCAAATGAGAATGCTGTGATATCAGGAGGTTAAACCGAATGTGACATGCAAAGGGTGGATCTTAATGACAAACATAGACAAACTTCAGGCTCATACAGTGGTGAATTGTAAATCAAATAATACCCTCCTTTAACTTCTATTTTGACTCTAATCTAAAAGATGTGCTCAACAATTGGACTTCTCTTTTTAACCAGAGGAGTCGCGCCCTACTGGAGATTAGGAAGACTATTGGTTTAATTCACTTCTGCTGAAAAGTCAGCTAACTTAAATCCACTGTTGCTTTGCCAACTTGCCAATAAATAAATATTACAACCTTAGTTCCAAAAAGGTTGGGATGCTGTGTAAAATATAAATAAAAACACAATGCAATGATTTGAAAATCTCATAAACTGATATTTTATTTACAAAGAAAACAGAAAACATATCAAATGTTGAAAGTGAGACATTTTACTTTTTCCATGAAAAATACTAGCTCATCATTAATTTGATAGCAGCAACATGTCTCAAAAAAGTTGGGCCAAGGGCAACAAAAGGCTGGAAAAGTAAGTGCAACTAAAAAGAAACAGCTGGAGGTACACGCTGTAATTATTTAAGTTAACTGGCAAGAGGCCAGTAATGTGACTGGATATAAAAAGAGCACCTTGGAGTGGCAGGCGCTCTTAAAAGTAAAGATGGACAGGTTCAGCAATCTGTGAGAAACTGCACCTCTAAATTGTGGAGTAATTTCAAAATAATGTTCCTCAAGGTAAAATTGAAAAGACTGAATAGTCCATCATCGCGTGCGTTAACATGAAAGGGGTTAGCAGCATCTGACCAATCAGAAGCATAGATAAGTCTACTGGAACTATAATACTGGAAAAATATGCTACAGATAAAACAGCAGTATGAGTGTCTACAATGGGTAAAAGGCTGTACAGTAATTTAGTATTAAAAACACTGTATGAATGTTTGAGCGATTTAAGTACTGTATTAATAAAATGCAGCCAACTTAAACCCAGTAAGGAAAGTTGGCAAAAACACCTGCTGTGTGAGTTAGAGTATCACAGCTCTGTCATTAAGACAAGGAGAATTCAGGCGAGCTACAGTCACTATTCCAATAAATGAATCTTTAGATATGTATGAGAGAGTTTTAGTTTTTATTCTTTCAGGTGTAGCCCTATTTAATGGTCTGGGCACAAATAAAGAACAAGCATAAAAAAGAAATTCCAATGGAAGTTTAGTCTATATGCAAATTTGAGTTAGAGTACAAATCAGAAAAGTAAAAGCAGGCACCCTGTTTTAGGATCATATATTAAGGCTTATAGAAGAAAAAGATAAGTAAAATTATTTGCTGCCATGAGGAATAAGATCTCTTTAAGAATCTGTATTTATTACTGATGCTCAATGATTTTTGATGCTATTAAGAAAACTTTAGACCCTCCTGGTATGCACACAGAGGTCTGAAGGATCTTCCTGGATGAGTGGCGCTATTGTCTGGAGAACTGTTTGGTCAGTATATGGGATAATTTCCTACCTGTTTATCTCTAATTTAGAACTTAACCTACTCCAGGGCATGTTAGGTCTGTATCCCGTGGTGATATACTCCGGTAAAAAGCGAACCACCGACGTATGCTGAAAACCCAGAGTTAACCCCAAAATGACCTGGATAAGCACAAATCTAGCTTTGTACAGTAGTATAGGCCTCAGACCTTTCACCAAATGAAAATGCTTGACACATCATGAAATGCAAAGAAGATCCAGGACTGTTGAGCAACTGGAATCTTATATCATGGGAATGGGACAACATTCCTCTCCTGAAGGTCCAGCAGCTGGTTTCCTCAGTTCCCAGACATTTAAGAACTTTTGCTAAAAAAAAGAGGGGATGCTACACAGTGGTAAATATGACCCTGTCATCAAATTCAAGATGAGCTAGTATTTTTAATCAAACAGTAAAGTGTCTCATTTTCAAAATTGTTTTTTATGCTTTTTTGTGAATTAAATTTTGGTTTATAAGATTTGCAAATCATAACTTTGCGTTTTTATTTGTATTTCACTCAGTGTTCTAACCTTTTAGGAATTGGGTTTGTAAGGGGGACATTTTGAAGTCAGATTATTGGTGAAACTCACTCTCTGTTTGAACTCCTGTCTCTCCTCAGTGGTCATCGTATCTGCTTTGGCAATGATGGGAATAATGTTGACTGAGTGACTCAAGCGCTTCATGAACTCGATGTCTAGCTGTCGAAGACTGAAGCAGAAGGACAGAAAGTTAAAGTGAGTCATGAGGGTAGGTACAGCAGATGTGATCCTGCAAGAAAGCTCATAACACTGGATAAAAGAAGGAGGCATAGGGATTTTATTTGTTATATCTCATGTCTCATTACCTTTCCTCGGCCTTGCTGCAATTACAGAGGATTTACAGTGCGAATGTTTTTTTTAAAAGTTGGCTTATCATTGAACAAAGGTTGTGTCCCAGTTCTTGTCTGCCTACACACAAAACATCCTGTCGGTCTCAATTACCCCGGCTAAGAAAGATGAGATACACTGGCAGTAATACACAAAAGACTGTATCCATTTATCCATTAGAGAGCAATTTCATAGTTGTCAGCAGGAACTAATTGTGAAGAGGAGAGAGAGTTGTGTGCTGCCTACAATATAAAGTAGCATACTCAAATCAGGACTTTGCTGATGCTAAATTAAATGCTTTTAAATAAAGGGAGATGAACATTGTGAGTTTTATGTCTGTGTGTAGCTCTCATCAGCATGACTGCAGCTTACTTAAAAACCTCCCTTTTAAAATTAGATACTTAAAGATGGTTTGAGTAATTACTTCACTAGTCTCTAATTTTTGCCAAGGCTTAACTCACGAGTGTCCAGTTGGGGAGATAAAATAGAGACAGCAGTGCACCCTGGTGTCAGGAATTCGCTTCTTTCTGGTGATGTTCACCTCCTCCTTCAAGAATTTCTCATACTGTTCGTTGATGTACTTGGAAATGGGCTCCCAGCTGTGGATACAACAAAACAGGTCGGCTTGAGAGATAAATATCACTGCAGCAAGAAAAAAAAGGCATTTTCATAAAATTTGGGAAGCCAAATGCATTGAATTCCTCCTAAACTGTAAATGCAGTTTTAATAGTGACAAGTGGAGATTTATTCTTGGTAATATAAGACAGTTATTATGGCATTTATTGATGCTTTAACAGTGTTGGAGCTGGAAAACAAACCAGTTGTCGTTATTGATTTGGTCCCCAAAGCCCGGAGTGTCAACAACTGTCAGCTTCATCTTCACACCACCCTCTTCAATAACTAAAAAAACATGAACATACAAAGAAATCAACAAAATAAATCACAGCTTCTGCTTTGTATGAAGGAATATTATGAAAAAAATGCGAATGATTAGTCATCTGAAAAATAAGTACAGAAATCGTTAGCGCATTTGACATGTTTGGACAAGCAAACTTTTTTGTCTTTTTTCCTTCTCTTTTATGCCAACAGATAAAGATAACAGTTATATACTGAAACATGAAGTTGACATATTGAAGTAATTTTCAAAACTCAAATATATATATAAGAACAAATTGATTACATGGAATAATTAAGTACATGGGTTTCACCCTCAAATTCATAAAAATAGCTCAGGGCTCCAGATTAAGTGCCAATAATGAGAACCTCCTTACGTAATGAAAGTTGGAACTTTCCCTATTTAAAACCTCAGACATTCAGGATGTGTTGCTTTCTTTCAAACTGCGGTGTGTGGTGTCATCATGCCAAGAACTTAAGAGCTCTGTAAGCTTCAGAAATTACATTGCATGTAAATTCACCATATTTAGAGGCTAAAAAAAGATCTCCAGTTTATTTTAAATGGATCATTCCACCGTAAGGAAAAACATTTAAAATGGGGGCTGAAGCCTATCTCAGCTATCATAGGCAAAAGGCAGGGTACAACCTGCACAAGCCACCATTCCACTGCAGGGCTAACATGTAGAGACAGAAGGTCAGTCCCTTCATAACTACACCTGCTGCTAATTTATAATCACTAACTAACCTGTTGGGCTTTGAATTGTGGAATGATAACTGAGCACCCTGAGGAAACCCACACAGGTACAGCAAAAACATGCAAAATCCAAGAACTGCAAAATTTCATCACAGGATTGACAGGCAGTGCACGCATCACCAATCAGAAACAGGCTGTTCTGTTTTAACCTCCATGAAAGGCTGCTGGGAGAAAGCTTTTGCTCTCCAAAAAGAACATGAGAGAAAACTGACAGTTCATCGGTGAAGATAAAGGCAAAGAGCAGCTCTTTTCGATTAATGCTGACAGTAACACTGAGTGTAGAAGCGAGGCTGTTGGTTAACCAGGCTGTATGTGTTCCTACCTTCACCTGTGCTCATGTGTTCTGTTGAGTAACCAAAGGAATAAGCTCATGAATACAAGCAGCAGAAATGAACTTTCTGCGAAGGGTGCCTGGAAGGGCATCTGGCGTAAAAACTTTGCCAAATCAAATATGCGGATTCATAACACGACTTCCATACCGGATCAGTCGCGGCCCAGGTTAACAACAACCGCCTCCGGTGCCGTTAGCCAACGGGGTGCCGGTGGAAACCATGCTACTGTTGGCCGAAGACCAAGGAGGGGGAGAGGGGGAAAGCGTGTTAGGAGGCAGAGAGAGAGAAGGAAAGGTAGGAGGGTGGAGGTGAGAGTAGGAACTTTAAATGTAGGGACTATGACTGGTAAAGGGAGAGAGCTGGCTGATATGATGGAGAAAAGGAAGGTAGATATATTGTGTGTGCAAGAAACCAGGTGGAGGGGAAGCAAGGCCAGGAACATCGGAGGTGGAT
>VUQH01000401.1:0-10914 GCA_015106775.1 Etroplus canarensis | reverse complement strand
TGAAAATAGTTTTTTACACATAGTTTTCTACGTAGTAGTAGGTGGTGTGGTGGTTAGCACTGTCACTTCACAGCAAGAAGGTCTGGGTTCCAATCCAGCAGCCTGCCAGCTTAGGAGTTTGCATGTTCTCCCCATGCCTGTGTGGGTTCTCTCCAGGTGCTCTGCCTTTTTCCCACAGTCCAGACATGTAAAGGGGTTAAGTTAATCGATGATTCTGAGTTGACTGTAGGTGTGGATTTATGCATGAATGGTTGTCTGTCTCTCTGTGTTGGCTCTGTGACCAGGGTGTACCCCATCTTTCACCCTATGACATCTCCAGCGCCCCCTGCAACCCTGAATTGGATAAGCGGAATTAAAAACAGGATGGATTTTTCTAGTTACAGAAGTGTCACAGCTGTATCCGTCAAAATTGTAGATGAAAAAAAGTTTCTCAAAATCTTTTCAAACCACAGAAAATGTATTTTGAGTGTGTTCATAACTTTATTTTTGAGATACACTAATTTTTATAAACTGTACAAAAAACAAGAATAAAATGCATAGTGTGCATAATTTGCAAAAAGACAGCATGTACATCAGAACAGACTATTTCCAGTAGTGCAATTAAAGTTCTAAGTGTCCCAGGAACTTATATACAGAAAGGCACAAATGGCAGAAGTGGAGCTGTGTTCGGCCTACAATTCAAAACTACAATACCTGGGAAAATGACAGCACTTCCTGTTATTACAGTTAGTGGCTCACATGAAAACCACCTAATAGTTCATGACATATATTCCAACACAGGAAGAGCTGAGAAGAGCCGATCAGATCGATAAAGCATCTGCAGCTGGATTATAATGTTTTTGTTGTGTGTGGAAGTGTGTTGAAGTAAATAGCGCTCTGGGACACACTGAATGTGTGATATTTAAGAATCATTGCTTTGTCTTATTGGTTGGCCTTCAACTGGCATTTAAAAATAGATAATCAGACGGGCTGGTCTGCACTCCAGTAGGTCACGAAGGAGTTTTATTACTAAAATATACACTTTTGTGTGAGTTTATAGTTTTTTTTATGACTGAAGAGTCCACTCATAAGGTAACAAATACTTTATTTTTCCCATATTCTTTTGTTACAACAGCCAAGTAATTAAAGTATTGTAAAAAGTTATTGCATGTGATATAAATGATTTACTGTATTTGTCCTTCTGACAGCAGAGCTGAATCAGTCTGTTAGAAAAGGCACTCCGATGCCTATCCAGGGAGTGGAGCAGAGGATTACCAATGATGGATTTGTTCAGTGACCTCCTCTCCACCACAGCTTCAAAAGTGTCCAGTTTGCAGCTAATCACATCACCTTACTGGTCATTTAGTCTGTTTGTGTCACCACCTCCGATGCTGCTGCCTTAGTACACCACAGCAAAACACACTGCTTTCACCACAACAGACGAGACACGTGCCAACATTTTGCTGCACATCCATAAGAAAAAAGGTGTATACCTCAGGTGTATATCAAATACCTAGCCATGCAGTCTACCTTTATAAACATTTGTGAAAAATTTCGCTTGTTTTTCTGTGCTTAGCCTGGGCCCCTTATCCAGGAAAGGGAAAGCGTAATGCTTCAGCTTATCAAGACATTTTGGACAATTTTATGCTTCAAAGTTTTTAAGAACAGTTTGAGGAAGGCCCTTTTTCGTTCCAGCATGCCTGTGCCCCTATGCACAAAGAAAGCTCCATAAAGGCATGGTTGGATAAGTTTGGTGTGGAAGAACTTGACTGGCCAACATAGAATCCTGACCTCAACCACACTGAACACCTCTGCGATGAGTTAGAAGGGAGACTGTGAGTCAGACCTTCTCATCCAACATTAGTGTCTGAACTCACAAATGCTCTTCTGGGTGAATGGGCAAAAATTCCCACAGACACACTTCAAAGTCTTCTTAGAAGAGTGAAGGCTGCAATAGCTGCACAGGGGGACCAACTCCATATTAATACCTATGGCTTAAAATTCTTTGTAGGTACAATGTGTAGGTGTCCCAATACTTTGTCCATATAGTGTACTTCCATGCTTTTACAAATTATGGAAGTACATTCCATAATTCTGTATATTAAGCAATTTTTGTTCTGCCACTGCTTAATGTAAAAAACTACATTTAGAAAACACTCTTTGTCCACATTTGTTTTCTGTGTGTCATCATCCAGGTGCCGTCTCACTGACCGGACTCTACCTGGTATATGGATATGGTGCCTCCCTCCTCTGCAACCTGATTGGTTTTGTCTATCCAGCATATTATTCGTGAGTGCTTTTTAAAAAAAATACTGTCTGTTTGCTTCTGCTCATCATCCAGGAGGGAAGGTTGTCTTTTTTTTTTTTAATTTTCACACTCAGTGAATCCGTGTGGCAGTCTTATAGGGCCATAAAACAACTGTGTCTACACTTCCATTCAAAAACAGCCAGTTTTTCCTATTAAAGTCCATTTACTTTTTAAAACATTTTTAGCACAATTTTCTTCTTTCTGGGCATTCTGTTATTTTCACTTCATTTTAGGACATAACAATCTTTTCTAGATATTTACTGTACATTTTTGGGACATGTTACATATTCATATCATTGAGATGGGTTACTAAATTTTTGAGACGTGTCAGTAATATTTTTTAGACAGTTTCAGACATTTTACTAGAAGTCCTGACTGCACTTAAGGGATAAACACTTTTCTTATTAACAAACAGCTCTTTTGCAATATTCTAACTTTCTGCAGAATCAAAGCCATTGAAAGCCCGTGCAAAGAAGATGACACAAAATGGTTGACTTACTGGGTGGTGTATGGTGTCTTCAGCCTAGGCGAGTTCTTCTCTGATATTTTCCTCTACTGGTTCCCCTTTTACTACGCTTTTAAGGTGAGAACACAGTAATGCATATTGGATCCTTCTATGCAGCAAACAGTTTCTTTATCGATAGAAATAATGATTTTATATCAAGTGCTACCTGTTCTAAGATTTGTGTACATCAAATCAGAATTGAGATCAAGCAATAAAATCTGCTGTAGAAATTCCAGTGAGCTCCGTCCTCTGTGGTTCCAGTGTCTCTTCCTGTTGTGGTGCATGGCCCCAATGTCCTGGAATGGCTCCCAGATTATTTACAACAAAGTGGTTCGGCCTGTCTTCCTTCGCCATGAGGCCACAGTGGACAACATGGTCAGTGACCTCAGTGGGAAAGCCATGAGCGCTGCTGAGAACCTCACCAGAGAAGGTATGACCTCTCCCAGACCCTTGCTGGGGGCTTTCACACCAGGTTTAAATATTTAACCACGTTCTCTCGCTTTCTTCCTCCTTAGTCCTGACCACTCTGGTGAAGAGTAAAGCCTTGGTCACACCGGTGCCACCAGTCTCTCAATCTGAAGCTAAAAGTTTACCGAGTACATCAGGAGAAACAGTTAAAGTTGGTCCATCAGAGAAGAATGAAGAGCAAAAAGTAAGTAAAAAAGTGCTTCCCCTGCTTTGTCCCAGTCTGTCCACCTTATATCAGTCCCAGTGAAACCAGTTTACTGCAACTTGGAATGACAAACACAGCTTTCAAAACAAGTCAAGTTGTGATAAAATAGAATTATGCTTTAGACCCGCCTGTCTTTGTAAAGATGGACAGCACAGATGTTTCCTGTGTGACGGTCGGGACTGCTGCTGTCTGTTTCTGGATGTGGTTCCGAGTTTGGATCTAGATTCAGATTACAGAGTTATTTTCTCACCTGAGACACATGAGATTACTACACACTGGTTTTTGACCAGTCACACTCAGCATATATCTGTGTTGGTATGGCAGCTCATTAACAGTAAAATTTTAATCTGCTGGGTAATGAGCTTGCTATTGGCTGCTGAGTGATGTGTCCTTAGTCAGTAAGGACACATCACTTTGTAGCATCTCTCTATGAGTGCCTGCGATCTAATCTGGAGAACTGATCAGCTGATTTCAGTCCCTTCAGCATAGAGTCACTCTAACACTGTGTATATAGCAGATCGATACCTGCTGCTCAAAGCTGGGAATCAGGTGTAGATCAAGTGGTTTGTGAAAATCTGATGGAAAGGAAATCTTTAAATGTGCTCTTCAGACTTATAGAAAACCATTGTCATTAATGACATCCACAGCTATTATAGAAACTGCAGTCATCTTTTTGTTGAATACCCTACATGCAAATTAGATTTTATGTCCACAAGTGCCTTTTTAAGGATCATATATTATTGTGCATAGAAGAACAAAATTATTGGAAAAAAGTTTGCAGGCAGCAGAAAAAAATCATAAAGTTGCATCTGAGAATCTATATTTATTACTGATGGTTATTACTGAAGACTTTTGACGCTATTAAAAAACTTTAACCAAGTTACCATGGAATTGTACCCTGGTATGAAGTGAACCACCTACTGAAAACTTAATAGTTAACCCTGAAGTTACTGTGATAAGCCCACATCCTGCTTCATAGTACAGGCTTCTGGTCTTTTGTTGACGTTAGCTGTTAGCTAGTGTTGGCTTACTGGTTGATTCTAATATTTTATGACCCTGTGTTTCAGGTTCTTGAACTGTTTGTTTGTTCATATTATCAGTAATGAGTAAATTCTGATCTTTTGCTGACTCATCTGTCCTGTTACCTGTTCCAGCCTTTCCTGGGCTAACCAGTTTGGTAAGTCGGTTTGTTTGGTGTTAGAAAAGTAGCACAGTGTTCTACAGACAGTGAATGTGGTGTGACAATAATTTGTAAGAACCCCAGTGAACTTCGTAGAACAGCAGTGCTTTGATGGTATGAAAGTAATGCAGACAGCAGAAGACCTGAACACGCCTACACAGGTTCTAATACCCCCCTGTAGTCTTGATCTGCTGCTCTTAGTAGTCCAGATGTAACAGAAGCACAAGAAAGCTGCTTTTAGTTTGTAAAACAACAGCATTAAGTCATAGTTAGTGATTCTACCATCCTGTGAGTGACTCATTACATTCTTAATCTAAATGTATAGCCTACACAATGAATTAAAAAATATGTGTAACATAGCTTACATATACACTCCCAATTACAAAAGGTTGGGACGCTGTATAAAATATTAATTAAAAACACAATACAATGATTTGCAAATCTCATAAACCAATATTATATTCACAAAACAACACAGAAAACATATCAAATATTGAAAGTAAAGCATTTTACAGTTTCATGACAAATAGTAGCAACACGTCTCAAAAAAAAGTTGGGACAAAGGCAGCATAAGGCTAGAAAAGTAAGTGGTACTAAAAAAGAAACATCTGTAGGAACATGTTGCAACTAATTAACTTTAGTTGCAACATGTTGCAACTAAAGTTAATTCGTAACAGGCCATTAACGTGATTATGTATAAAAAGAGCACCTCAGAGAGGCATAGTCTCTGAGAAGTATTCCATATTCCATCATCATACTATCGTCAAAAGATTCAAAAGACAGCTCTGTGTGCAAAGGGCACAGCTGAAAACCAGTATTGGATGCTGGTGATCATCAGGCCCTCAGGCAGCACTGCATTGCAAACAGACATGAGTCTGTCATGGAAATCACTGCATGGACTCAGGAACACTTCCACAATTCATTGTCTGTGAACACAGTTGGCCGTGCCATCCACAAATGCAGGATAAAGCTCAGTCATTGGAAAGAAGAAACCATATATGAACATGATCCATAAACACTGCCATCTTTTCTGGTCCAAAGCTAATTTAAAATGAAATGAGGCAACGTGGAAAACTGTTCTGTATTCAGACCAACTGAAATTTAAAATTCTTTTTTGGAAAACATCGACGCTGTGTTCTCTGGACTTAAGAGCAGAGAGAGACCATCCACCTTTTTAAAAAAATCAGCAATTCAGTTCAAAAGCCTGCATCTCTGATGGTATGGGGGTGTATTAGTGCGTATGGTACAGTTAACTTATAAATCTGGAAAGGCATTTACAGACAGTTGTTAAAAGAGGAGGGGATGCTACACAGTGGTAACCATGGCCCTGTCCCAACTTTTAAAGATATGTTGGTGCCATCAAATTCAAAATGAAATTTTTTATGAAATAGTAAAATAGAAAAACTTTCAGCATCTGTTTTCTGTGTTCTTTTGTGAGTAAAATATTGGTTTATGAGATTTGCACATTATTGCATTAGATTTTTATTTATATTTTACACAGCATCCCAACCTTTTTGGAACTGGATTAATATCTGGTGTCTTAAGGGCCCTTCACACAGAACACGACAATGGGCCCTTTGCGCTCTAAAACCCATTACTTCCAATGGTTTGCTGCTGAATCAAGCAAGCTGCAAGCTGACTGTCCAGGGAGTGCTCGGAGTTCAACACGGCTGAACTTTGAGTACTCCCTAGAAACTAAAAAATTGGTAGTGTCCACAAATAAAATTATAAACCTTAAATAAGCAGAATAGCTCTCCTTTACACCATCTGAAAGCAAAAAATGTACAGGTTTGGATATGGCCAGGGTTTGTGCCCCTCGTATTCAGAGATTAACTCTGAGATTAAATCAAAAGGTTGTTTTTGGACCAGAAACCCTAAACAATACTTGAAGATGTTCTCGTTTTTGAACGTTTCTTCCTTTTCGTGTCATTTGTGTCTGTTGTTTGCTTGCACATCAGGATGACCTCAGTGTGGACTGACGGTAAGTTACTCACACTGACGGATGAAAAAATACAGAGGCTTTCTGTTGTCATGATAACTAAATTATTTCTTTAGTCTGTTCTTTTGTAAACACCTTTAACTCCTGCAAACACAATTTTCTTGTTTTATGATCCCCAAATAAAGATCTCCAACACTGTTCAGTTTGCTCATTTCTGTCAAACTGAAAGACTGCTTTCGATAAACATTTGTTTTGAAAAGCTGTAGAAATCAAACTTTGTTTCCTGATATTTGCTGTTTTGTGTCTTCTCCTTCCCCCAAACCTCTACAGCTAAGATGGAGAGTACAAAATTAATATGGCCACACAACAGACACATGAACGGGAAATCAAAGAGGATTAACATTACAGGGGAGGTGGGGCGTAAAACATTTCCTGTAATTTCATTTACTGAAGGATTTTAAACTGGGTGTAACTACAGGATCTGGTCTATAAAGGACCAGATCCTGGTCCTTGGCCTATGACCAATATAACTCTAGTAATTGAGTGAAAATGAATATTTCTTGTTTACTGCTAATTAATTTAATAATTATGGTTCTTTGCAAGTGATTACTTCAGAAATTAGAAGGAAATGAATTGGGAAATCAAAAACCAGTAAAATAACTCATGAACTTGCGTTTCTTTTCTGCTTTTTAGTCCATCAGATAGCAGTAGCGGAAGAGGAGGAGCCTCGGTGAGGAAGAGGAACAGGGAAAGAGGGTTTTCCTCGTCACCCTGAATGATTCCAACAGGATGGTTACCTCCTTTCAAAGAGACTGATTTCCTTTTTCTATCACATGTAATATTTGTGTAGCAGAATATTGTGAAAAATTCAAACGTCTTTGTTTTTCACGTCTTTGTTTGTTTTCATGATTTTGGGGATCAGTGGTTTGTTTTTGTTTTTTATTAGATGAACCTGGGTTATAATTAACTCACAGAACCTGGATTGTTGTCCTGGATTTTGCTTCTGTTTCCTCTGTCCATTTCATTTCATAATGAAAGTAATGTTATGCAAGTTCATATTTCACATGAGTATGTTCAAAGTTCCGTTCACATTTAGCCATTCTTTATCGATTAAAGGTTCTTTTTTAAAATAAGCTGGTTGGACCTAACTTTTATTTTTGTAGCAGAACTATGTTTTTAGTTCCTGGGCGGAAACTTCATCCAAATGCATATCATCAAAGTCTCTGCAGATGTGGCTGACATCCGAAGATTTTCCTTAAATCATCCGCAGTAATTAACTCATTAAATTTCTTCAAATACTTGAATGAATTGGTTTCAGCAGTAATGATATCTGGTCTGAATCACAGCATTTTTTCAATATTTGCCAAAAGTAAAGCACAGTGCTTTTTGGCACTTGAGTATTCCTGTTCTTGCATAACTCGCTCTGCACTCTAACTAGCTGGACTCAAGATGGAAAACGTTCCTCACAGAATAAATGTACCTTTCGGCTGCTCCCTTGTATTCTCAACCAAGGGGTCCTCACAGTGGATTAATCCTCACTGGTAATTTGGCAGGAGCGTTATGCTGAATGCCCATCCTGACACAACCCTCCATGGTGTGAGGGACTTGTATCCCCACCTGGAAGCGAACCAGGGACCTTTAGCTTGTAAGACAAAAATATGTTGGTAAGCTAATGCATCAAGATTTTCCTTCTCTGGAAGTAAGGTGCCCAGGCCAACCCCAGAAAAACAATCCCGTATCATTATTCCTCCTTTACCAAACTTTACAGCTGGCACAGTACAGTCAGGCAGGTAATGTTCTCCTGGCATTTGCCAAACCCAGACTCCTCCATCATACTGTCAGATAAAGCAGCGTGATTCATCCCTCCACAGAACTGCTCCACTGCTCCAGAGTCCAGTGGCGGCGTGCTTCACACCATTCCATCCGATGCTTGTCATTGTGCTGAGTGATGTGAGGCTTGCATGTAGCTGCTCAACCATGGACAGCCATGCCATGAAGCTCCTGGTGCAAAGTTTTTGTGCTGATGTTAATGCCAGAGGAGCTTTGGAACTGTGCAGTTACTGAGTCAGCAGTGTTGGTGACTTTTATGCACTATGCACCTCAGCACTCAGTGACCCCACGCTGTAACTTTACATGGCCTGCTACTTTGTGGCTGAGTTGCTATTTTTCCTAAATGCTTTCACTTCACAATAATGCCATTTACAGCTGATTGTGAAATATCTAGGAGGGGCAGAAGCTCATTATCTGACTTGTAACTGTTTCATCCTTTTACATTACTATGCTGAAATTTAGTATTCTCCTCAGAACAATCCATTCTTTCATGACGACAGACTTCTGACATGCTAGCTTTACCTGGCAGAGCTTGCTGTTAACACAGTTCAGTCTAATCTCACTGCCTCACACAGTGTTACTTCGTCATTAGTAGTGCATTTTTCTTCTGTTTCTATTGTTTCAAGATGAGCGACAAACAGCTTCTATGTGCGTTTCTGCCATCTTCTGGTGTTACACCCTAACAGAAAAGCAAGTGAAAATATATATTTTAAGGCAAAAAAAAAATCTGCCATACAAAGCATTCAGTGGTTTCATACCTTAATGCCTCTGAGTATTTGAAAATCCTGCCCATCCCTACTAGTGATGGAATTACAGATGTTCTCAGTGCACTTTGCCTCACCTGCTCCTTCCAAGCAAGGAGAAGAGAAAAAGTGCGAAAGGCCCTCTGGAGCATAGCTGATGAGTTGATTCATTTTCTAGCAAAAGAGAATTAATGTGCAGCAATTTGAATTGTTTCTGTCATTTTTCAAAAAAGAACCTTTGCTGGTTTAGTTCATGAAATGTGAGCATTTTTGTTTATATAATGCTGTTGCCTGTACATGAAGATGAACAGCATGAGGACCCTGGAAGTGAAGCCAAAATGTCTCCATCGCCCCATGGTCGCCTCCATCATTAAGGAGAATTCTCCATTAGGGGGCGCTGCTCCAGTCACAAGAGAATAAGGCTCCGCCTGCAGGAAAGTTACAGTAACTGCAGTTCACACTTGCAGGTTTCTGTACGTTATTATACTGTACATGCCACCACACATGCATTTAAAGCTGCTGTTTATTCATTTTATATTTATTTATGTACTTTGTGATCGTCTGCAGGTATGAAGCTGACTGGATATTGTACTGGATATTTCTGAATAGATTTGGGTGCTTTGCATCAATTTTTTAAATCAAATGTGTTACTTATGTATTGGATTACATGTGATTTCATATGTTTGCTTGTTTTTTTTAATCATTATGGATTAGACATACTAAAGATCACTGGATTCAAAATGGACACAGCTTGGTTGAATATAGCCAAGATTTTAAATTAACGATTTAACATCCAAGATTGAAAACCTTGGGTTGCTCCCTTGTATTGTCCAAAAGGAGTTGTCACAGTAGATTAGTCCACACTGGTAATTTGGCAGAGGGTTTATGCTGGATGCCTTTCCTAATGCAGCCCTCCATCGTAAGGGGGGGGCTTGTGTCCCCACCTGGAATCAAGCCAGGGACCTTTTCAGTTGTAAACCGTGTGTAAACCACTACACTGCAGGGACACTCCAAGATTAGTGTTGCGACTCCATGCTGATATTTCCAGCCTAAAACTGTCAAGAAATTTCTCTTTGATAGTAAAGGTTGCTGACCCTTCTCCTGTAGCATTCTGTCCTCCAGCCTGCCCGAATGAGTCTGTTGCTGAAACTACTTTTCACTTAGATTTGTGCAACAATAGCTGAAATGTCCTTCACAGAAGTACTTTTTACTTTTATACTTTGAATGCATTTCAAAGCCTGTACTTTTACTTGAGTAAAAGTCTACACAGTCACTTTACAAGCAAAAAGTCCCTGGCTCGATCCCAGGTGGAGGCACAAGTCTACTCACCATGGAGAGTTGCGTCAGGAAGGGCATCCAGTGTAAAATCTCTGCCAAATTACCAATGGAGATTAATCTGTGGTGACCCCTTGAGGTGAATATAAGGGAGCAGTCTAAGGTATTTGAGTACTTTAGCTTCTACCAGTCTTTTTTTACACAAGCATCTGTACTTCTACTTGAGCAAGGAACAGAGTAATTATAGTTTTGTATTTTCTTATTAGTTTCTATTTTTATTTTATTTTGAGTTTTTGTTTTGAATTCAGTTTAGTTTTTATTAGTTTCAGTGTTAGTTTTAGTTTTCTTCATTATTATAATATGGATGGTATTTGTCAGGGGAAGATTTAAGATGTTTAGATCAGAAATTACAACACAAACACAACACTTTGTGAAGGTAGATGAATCACAATCATGTAGACATCCTGAGTCTCAAACAGATG
>VUQH01000400.1:16180-48228 GCA_015106775.1 Etroplus canarensis | reverse complement strand
CACCCCTGCTATTCCCCGTCCTCCTTACCTCTGTCTTTACTTTCTCTCTCCTTCTCTCTCGCTCATTACGGGTCATTTTCACTTCAAAGCCTCTCCATTATCTGCCATCTCTGAGGGCAATTAGGAATGGGGTGACTTTGAGCGGCAGGCACAGCCATTGCATTATTACTACTCATCCCCTGTCATGAGGGCTTTTGTTAAGGGCTGCCAACATTGATGGAGAGGATACTGGGGCCATGGTTCCTCCAACACAACCACCCCCCACCCCTCCACATACCCCTAGATGGCCCCTCCTTTTGACTGGTAAACTGTGGAGTAAAATGGTGTGTAATTAAGTGGCAGTCAAAGCAGGTTCTGTTTGGGTGTGTGATGGGCTTGACAGTGGAGAGTTGGGGTGGAGGCAGTAGTTTGGAGAGATGAATGAGAATAGCAGGAACACAATAGTGAGGCTATGAAGTGTAGAAAGGAAAAACTCACTCTGGATTAAATAAAGTCACTGTTTACTCACCTACAGTTAATCTGGTTTTCAGAATGTGTGAGGAGTGAAAGAGGTGAGGAAGTTGTAAAAATGACCCATTACTTATATGTATGAGGCCAGTCTTAAGCAAACAAGCATGAATAACTTCTTAAGAAGAAAGAAACAGCTCTTAAACCATATCCACCCCACAGAGGGCCCATTTCCTAGAGTTATTACCACTAAAATGAAAATTCTGCCCATGTTTATGACTTCCATTTTGTCATTTATGGAATCTCTTTATATGAGTGTGAAACAGAGGCACATCGAGTAAAGCTGTCACCAAATAAATGTCTCATTATATTCCCTTTACTCTGTGCAACAACTTTTACCCCTTCACAATGGTTGAAGTATACATGCACAGGGCCCCTCTGTGTGTGTGTTGAGTAGTATATGAGTTTTTTTAAAGGATGGTGGTTACTGTGTTACTGCTGCCAAAGTAATGAAAAGAGCCAACAGTAAAGTACAAAGTGAATACAGCTGTATGTACAACCCAGTCTGCATATGTTTTACACAGTAAGGATTAATTCAAGAATAGTCACAAAAACTTAAAAGTAACGTTACTGCCAAAGACATTTTATATAATTTTTTTTGCCATCAAGTCTACAAAGCTCATACTTCCTTTCATATATGCACCTTGGAGGAATGCAGTAACTGTGGTGGTGGGGAGCTGATTTAGCTGTTCTTTGATGCTCCCTTTAGTTAGCCGCCTCCCGCTGAGCAATGACATCCTGTCAGCAGGAAACCTCTTCTCATCCCTCGGGTTAGTCACTACATGACCACAAGATGCTTGTGTGTGTGTGAGTGTGTGAGAGAGAAAGAGGCAGGGAGAGAGGCAAAGATTTCATACATGAGAAAGAAGGAACAGTGAATGTGGCCTGAAGAAAAAGTTGCACATCACACAAATTCAGACCCTCAGGTATAAAATAACTTCACTTTATAGAGAACCAAGGTCACACAACATTTCAGCTGATCTTCTTCCAAAATCACATCTTCAGTTGTAAAAATTCATGCAACTGAAAGTCCAACTGTAAGGCATAAGCATACAAAGCTGATTACAGACAGCCAAAGATTGGACTAAAGGAAAAAAGAAAACATATTATTGTAGTTTAGTCAGTAGTCTTACTTTGGTGGAATTTTGCCAAAACCTGTAAAACTTTCCAGCTTGCTGTTTGTTCAAACTAAGAATGTTCATAATTTTTAAATATTCAAATAGTCATTAAATTCTAAATCAAATGATAAATTTTGATTAATTTATGCTACTATTTCTAGTCTTAAGATATGAATTCTGCCTTGTTAGTATTAACACTTCTCCAAGCAGAAGGTGGCAGCAGTGGACATGCCAACCACCATTAAACAACAAAAATAGAAGAACAACTTTGTAACAACAAGGTGTCACACCAGTAAAAGGTGTGGTGCAGTTAGATCAGATGCTACTGTAAAAAACACAAGTTCAAAGGGCATGTGGTGGGGTTGTTTAAGGCTGTCAATAGCTCTGTGTGAACTATTCAACGGGCACTACTTTTGCTTAAAGCACTTTTTCTTGAAATACCTGTCTATGGTTCAAACATGGAATAAAAGAAGCACTGGTTCATTTTAAAAGATTTAGACAGAAGGCAGGTTATTGCAGCTAAATGTTGTAATATGTTGCTGAGTGTTAGTAGATTTTGCAAAGTAGGAGCTTTCTTGAGTGCTAGCTAATTTATCAGTATTTTAATCTAACAAATTCATTGTTCCAATTTGTAATCTCAGGATTTCTATTGTATCTTAGAATATGTGTTCAAATAGGTGCTTCCAGCTTCTCCTGTTTCCCCCAAGGGGTCACTACAGCAGATGTGTGATTTGGCACAGGTTTTATGTCAGATTATCTTCCTGACAAAAACCTCTCATTTATCCAGGCTTGGGACTAGCACTAGGAGTACAAAGTGTCTAACCCTAAAGGCTGGGCCTGTGCCTCCTCCTGTCTCAGCTGCAAACCAGAGACATTTTACATGTGAGGCTAACTTTTAAATTACTACTATTGGGGAAGACACATGCATTCAGGTAGTCTAATGAAAAAAATGTCCAGAGAACAACAGCTAGGAGATGATGTTGGAAGTTTGGCTCTGTATTGCTACTTGTCTAATATTCCTTGGTGATCATTTCTGTTAGTAATGAAAAGACAGAATTCATGAAGCCAAGTGCTAAGGCTTGGAAATATAGCAACATGCATGTGCCAAGAAAAACACAAAGCCTGAGTTTTCCAATGACAAGACAGATTGTAAACAGGACAGTAGGTTAACCAAACTCTGGCGATATGAAGAAGAAAACTACAGATTACAGATTGTTGCCCATTTTATCATTTATCATACTTTATGTTTTTGTGAGCTCTTTCCAGGAGTCTGTGATTATTGCATATATTTTGGGTGATTGAAAAATCAGATAAATTGATTTTTAGTGCTTATGTTGTGGTGTATAACTCTGTTCACCAGAGGTCACGACAACCTGACTTGTTGTTTGACATCCTAAACACAAAGTGAACTACACTTCAGTGGAAGTTCAGGTATTCACATATTTTTATGTGCGAGAGACCAAACACCTCAGCTCTGAATGCCATGTAATATCCTGAGGGCTGGGTGGAATTAGTTGCAATTACCCTTTCTGGTAATAATTATGATTGTATCTAATAAAACCATTCACACAACCCTGAAGGGCCTATGACACTGTCATTTAATTGTGGTATGAAATTAGTGTGAAGCAAACCCAGGTCTCACCCCTCTTAAATTGTATAGTAGAGGGAGCCTGTGGGTGGATGAGGTTTCAAATAGCTTTAATTGATGCTGAGGTAACAAACAGGTAACAGAATCATTGGGAAACTACTGCCAGAGGGTCAGAGATGAAAAATGGTGAAAGAGTGTCAATGTTGGAAGACTGAACCAAGCCCTACTCAAGCTTAAGGAAATAGAAACTGATCCCTGTATGCTATTATTTAACTACTTTCTATTTATACCAATTTCTATTTTAATCTTTACTATGAGTATATAAAAAGATTTGGTCCTTTTATTACCTATTTTTGTTCTTCTCACTTTCACACAGTAAACCCAGCCTTCTCTCTGTTGTCTGCTTTATGGAGAGGACAAACTAGACTCCCCATCCCACCCCCACATCTCCAAACACCAAACTATGAAGTCCTAATGAGTAATAATCCCTATTACTGCCCCAGCTAAAAAGGAAAAGTCAAGCAGTGTAACCGACCCTGGTTTTTGACAGCACGTTCCAAGGATTAAGCAAACACTGGTAATTGCCCCTGAGATCAGGTTCTGTTTTGACTGTTTGTCACCCCCACGCCGCCTGATTCGTTTTTTATTTGTAGTGGAATGGCAGCAGCACTTTTCATTCACTCTTCACATCTCAGCTCCGTGCAGAGAGACAAACAACCACCAGGCAAGCAGGGAGCCTGAGCTCACTCACATGCTGGTAAAATGTGAATTAGCAGCCACTTAGAGTGTGCTGCTTGCTATGGTCATCCTCTGACCAGGTCATAATGAGAGAGGAGGTCATGGCTTTAAAAGTCTGCACTAATAAATAAACCAACAGCTCGTGCACATTTTTGCATGCAGCCTGCACACCAATAAAAATGATCAAAGTCACATCTTTTACTCAAAGACTCAAACAACAATGTATATTTCTAATTCAGCTTCATTATGCCATCCTGTGGTGATTTTGGAGGTTTCAATGGAAAAAAGACATTAAATTTCATGCTTCCATGGTGGATAACATGGTCATTAAAAACAAGCAATTCCTGTGCACTTTTATGGGTGCAAACAAATCATGTCCAGACGACCACAATAAGCACCGCTAACTAGTCACATGGAAGCCAGTTACAAGGCCAATCCTAGCACTGAGAAAATAAAAGTGTAAAATATGAGTTTGAATGTGTATAAACTGCACGACCAAACTCATTATATTAATTTTCAATAAAAGTATTTAATCAAACAATTTAAATTCTTAACAAACTGCACAAACCTAAACTTTTGTTAGGACAAAAGTGGAGGATTAGAAAAATTACTTTGTTGTTTGCAAACACAAGACATTCAAATACGACTGACCTCATAATGATTTTTGGCCCTTTTGCAAACCAAACTCACATTCGCTGAACATGACATGCTGACAAATGATTGCACAGATGAGTCAGGAGCACTTTGCAGTCAGTCATGACTCGCTCTCAGCACGTTACATCTGACCTTGTCAACAGGCTCAAATCAAACCAGTCAGGAGTACAACTCTGTCAGAAGCAACGTCCGACCTGAAAAGATCAAACCAGAGATGAAGTTAATGCTTTTTGGAGCAACCAATCTGCTTTTTATTTTCAACCTGCTGAATCATCTTGGTCTGTTTAAATGTCTCTGTCAAGGAAAAAAGTCAATTTTTGTGAGTAATTTTGACATGTCAATTATTGGGGATTTACTGTTATTAGGGTGTTTGCTGTAGTGAATCCACCCTGTGAGCTGCCTGGATTAAAGGAAAATTTGGCATTTCTCCTGGGATATTTGACAAGGGACCATGCAAACATCCTGTCACGCCACCTTTATGAAATAACATATTAGGAAGACACAGTTTGGTTCTAAAGCCCTCTTTAAAAAAATCTGAGATGACTTCAAATGATTTCCTCTTTATTTGGGGTAAGAAACGTACAGTTTTAAATTGATGTCACTATGTTTATTGGTTTGTTTCAAGTTTGGTTAATTGAATTAATTAGTTCATATATTCAAACTGCCTCTATTGATTTGATGATTATTTTGTTAGGGGTTAAATATATTCTCAAACACTAACAACCTGCCAGCCATGCAGTCTCCAAATGAGGCATAATGGCAGCCTGTGGGCAAAGCTAATACTAATAAAACCGTCTGACAACGCTATGGGAATGTTGCCTCAATTAATGGAACCTACCAGCCTCTCTTCTGTCTGGTGCCAGGGCACATGTGGAACCTCTAAAAGCCTCTGTGTTTCTGGTGGAGTGAATTACCCCCTCAAACCAGTCACACCAGGATATCAGGATGCGGCACTGACTGAAGTTAAAAGGCCCAACACATGACCCAATTCCCTAAAAGCATTATTGTCCACACGCAAGCTCATGGGGATGGATTGTGTACACTTAAGCAGAAATACACAGACAGGAAGTTGGTTTACGAGCAGATCAGCTATAGAGTAAACACTGAGTTAGGCTGGTAATGGGTTAAGAGCTCTCACTTAAATCTCCTATACAACTGCAACAATGAAATGTTTGGAGGTGTAGTAAATAATGATTTTTCTACAGAAAGGTTTTACTTTGTCCAAAGCATCAGATGTAGAAGCTCAGAACAGAGAAAGCAGAGGAATGTGAGAGGCCACAGTGGCGGACAGGAGCAGTGCGATGAGGAAGACCGGTAGAGGGAGGGGAAGAGGAAGGATGAGAGGGATCCTCCTGTAATTGCTGAAGCGACATGGGGGCAGATTTAAGACCTTGGGTTGATATTAAAGTGACCTCAGAGACTCCAGACACAACAGGCCTCTAAACAGTTCTGGCTCCACTGTGGAATGAGCCTCCCACATGAGCCTACCTGCTTCCCAAACATACTATTCTACAGGCTGGGTTGTCAAGCTGGGTGACAGATGTCTATGTGTCATATAACAGGTTAGCTTATATACTAATAGACAAATATCTTTCAAGGATGACAGGATAAATGCACTTTAAAGAGTTATGTAGAACCTCTGCCTCAGGTGGTCTGACTCTAGCACCAAAGATAAATCAGGTTTTTAGATTTAACCAAAACTCTACACAACAACATGCTGGCACCATGACTGAGATGAGAAACCAATAATTAAAATAGACCATAATGAATTACAATATCCCTTAATGACAGTCATTAAGCTGAATTTTAATTAGGCATAATTTCAGTTTTTTTACATAAATGGGCAAGACTGCACCTGATTCATAATGAATGGGAAGGAAAGCAATTTGACTGCTGGCTATTACTAAATATGTCACAACATAACATGAGAAATTTTCACTTGGCAAGTCAGTTATAAACTCTCAATTTTTCAACAGGATGGTAAAGATTACTCAAACTCTGTAACAAAAACTAAACAGAAATACTTTAAACATGCCACACTTATGACATTCAGATACCACATATGTCAACATCTTGACATTCTTTAACCTTTGGTTTGGCCTGACTAGCGCACATGCATGCAATGATCATGCAAACTGTTATGCAAAACACTTAGCCTAACCTGTCTGACTCTCTCTCAAGACAAGATCAAGACCAGAAATGCTGCATTTCTCTCTGAGATGCATAAAGCAATACGCATCTGAAATAAGCATGTAAAGTGCAAATAATTTGTATTTCTACTTTAGTACAAGACTTTGGTAAATATTTTTAGCTAAATTCCACTGCAGCTGCTGGTATAATGATGCACACACCCACTATTATTATCCAGTTATGTCAAACATTCACCTTTAAGGAAAAACACCTCACGTGTGGATGTGTTCATGTAATAATGCTTTGTCTCAGTTATGCTTTAATAAAAGTTGTGTTCATGTTGTTTGACCCTGTGTGTAGTCCTTTGTGCTTGTGTGTGTGTTTACTACTGTGAGGTCCAGCAGTGGCTGACTGATGCCTACCTTGGTCTAACACCATAGTTAACACAGTCACTCTGGCTCCACAATGGGTGGAGTCGCCAGACAACATAACTGGGCCCCACAGCCCACTGTAATTACTCTTATTGGAGCTGTCACTCATTGAGCTGTCCTGAGCAGGTCGCAGAGCAGCTTAGTGCATACATCAAGGGGAAGGTGCTAGGGACAAGGCCCCGCAGCTGCTGCCTGTGTGATGCTAAGAGCAGCTATCTGTTACTGCTTAAATAATTCCCTTGACAGTCCCTTCTCTTTTCAGCCATTCTTCCTCTCACTAGCTTTCTCATCCCTTCTTTCTGAGCCCAGAGATGTGTTTTGACAAACTGATTGTTCGTTGGCACGATGTGATATAACGAGGGACACATGTTTGCCAGGGAAAGGGAAGAATATCAACATAACATCAAAGAGAGGAAAATCAGATCTCAGGCAGGACCCTGAATGTAGAGCAAAATATCACTTTAAATCTGTTTATGTATCCCAATGAAGATGTTTTCAATTGGGGGAACTGTAGAGCTTAGATATAAGGGCATGTAGGAGTATGGGTATGATGGAATAACAAAGTCCACATGAAGTAAAAGATGCAGTGTGAAATCATCAGCGCTTTAGAATGGTTTTCCTCGCCATTACTTCAGCTACAAATCTGCCTATTATACTCCATATTATAAAATCTTATACAATGTCCACTCACAAGTGCAGCACACGCATACTGGCTTTTTGTTTCACCAACGCACTTCCAGCTTAAAGTACCACATCTAGGCAAAGCATACATTAGTCAGGAATACCTCTGCAAGTACTTTGGCAATGGTGATGCCCAGTTTATGCCAAACCACCCTCATCCACCTTCGGGGCCCCAGGAAGTCTACCTCTGATAATTTTTGCATTTTTTTAAAAATTATTTTAATTTTGCAATCTGGAAACCATATCTGCTCTTTAGTGTAAATAAAACACATGTTAAGCAGATATATCGGCTTCTGTCATGAGTGTTTTTGCCCCCATATAATGAAAACAATAATAATGATCTAATTGTAAAGCTATTCTAAAAGGCCTGAACCACGAGCCAACAAAAAGTCAAACTTAGCAAAAATATTAGTACATTCAGTGGCATTATACAACTAGCTACCATAATTAACTATTCATACATAACCTACATACACAAAGTCTGGAATAAACATAAGTTCATCATCAAACTTTCTTATGAGCTGTTCAAGCAATATAAAGCAACACCAGAGTGAACTCTTTTTCTGAACCCTTCCTTTCTGTCCAACTCTTGTTTTTTCCTGCACTATCTTCAACATGAGTGACAAGAGCTTACATGATATGAGTTTGTGCATATGCCAGCATAAATGGTGTTCAGTGTACAAGTTCTGCAGTCTGGACTGGATTACATAAAGGAACGGATGACTTTCTCTTAGTCTAGGGACAAACATTGCAAGTGGGTCAACTTCACTGCAGATATCAGCACAGGAATGCTGGAGGAACATAACCTAAACCAATAATAATAACATTTATCTTTATTCCAAATGTGATAAGGATAGGTATCTGAAATTGCAGTTTTGTAGCAGAATTCTAAAAGAAACACATCTATTACAAATTTATACAGCATCTTGGATATTTATACATAAACCAACTTGCTGTCTGCTTTGGTGACAGCATCTGTTCACACCTCCAGTTCAAACAGAATCAGAGGAAATCGCGCAAGCCTATACAGATCTAAGCAGACCAATCAGCTGACACACGCACAATCATGACAGTTTGTGAAATACTCATAGCAATTAATCCATTAATTCATGTTCCTGGACAGCTTTCTGTTTTTTCCCTTTCTCAACACTAAGTTATTTGGATGATGTAGGCTCTGGTCCTTGATGAAGAAGAATAATGGATGCATTAAAATGTTGATCTCATCAAGTACAATCGCATAATTTTAGTTTGTAATTCATGAATATGTGCATATATTGCGCTTTATTGCATACTTTGTCTTTTGTTAATGAAGTATATTTTGGTGAGCCTGAAATAGACTGAAAATATGTACTTTTAATTATTTATACTTATTAGTTATTCATTCAAAAACCGTGTCCCCATAGTGTAGTGGTTTACACATCTGCCTTACAAACAAAAGGTCCCTGGTTCAGTTCCAGGTGGGGACACATGCCCCCCTCACCATGGAGGGTTGCGTTAGGAAGGGCATCTGGTGTAAAACCTCTGCCAAATTACCAGTGAGAATTAATCCTCTGTGGCAACCCCCTGAGGAAAATACAAGGGAGCAGCTGAAAGTATATACTAATGAATTAAAAAATGATGACTCAAACCACTGGACTCTTTACAGTTTACAATTATTTTTATGAATAAAATGAGTCACACAGAAAAAAATTTCTGCACATACAAATCCCATAGCTTTGACAGTCAGTGGCAGGAGTGGGTCATGGGCACTTAAAAAAGATATACTTTATTGATCCCCTACTGGAGAAATTACCAGATCTCTACACACACTTGACTGATATAGATACACACACACAAACAGAGGTGAGAGAGAACAAGGCAGCCCACTGCAGGCGCCAGGGAGCACAGTGGGGGTTCGGTGCCTTGCTCGGGGGCACCTCGGCGGGAGCCCTTGCCGCCCCAAGCAGCAAGTGTGCCCAAGCATGCAAAGAAACACAAATTAGACTACCTGCTTAGTCTGATTTAGTGGTAGCCTCAGCTGCCTGCTTCCGTGTGCAGTTTGGGATCTGAGCTGTGTCAGGTGCTGGTATCCTGATACATCAAACATAGATCACATAAAATATAGATCTAGGTAATGTTCTACAAAAACAGTTTACTGATGTTTCTCCATTCTTAGTTTCATTATGTACAATGCACAGCATATTAGTATTGATCTCCTGTGCTGTGTAATGGAAGAGCTGTGTAAGCAGAAATCTCCTGTTTATGGAGACTTGAATTCATTATATTATCCAAATTAACAGTATCTCAGAGTTTTTAAACAAATATACCACAAGACACAATGACATGTTGCATCGTGCACCAATGATTCAGGGGTCATTCCTCGCCAATATGCTTGTACTGACTACTTAGTGCCAAGCAACGTATTCTCATGCTGCTGAAGGCAGTAAAACAGCTTTGTTACAAAAGCCGGAGGTATTTGTGGGCTTAATTACATTCATTTTACTCCTGGCATTTTGATGGTAGAACACTTAGCTTAGGAATTTTCATTCCCTTTGTACACCATTGTAATGAACACAAACCCATAATTGTTTCTCACCCATAGGCACTAACTGGGCTTTTTAATTTTCCATCCCTCACTCAGTGGCTGTGCCAAGTTTTCTTCAGGTAATGCTGAAACTCTGACTCACAGGAGAGCCAGCAATGAGAGCCAGGCCAGATTTGAATGGAGGTAAATATATATTATATTCATAAATGCTTCCTGGGATTTGTTGTACAAGACAACTCTACCTAATGAACCTTTCAAGGCAGTTAAACATTTGCATGCACTTTTCTTTTTTTGCCATTTGTAATTGAAATTGCTGTTTAATTATGTTTTAATAACAGCATTGCGCTTTGTGCAAGGAACGCAATCACTCAAATGTAATTAAAGGCTAAAGACAAATCCTGAAACAGCCACATCCATCACAGCTACTTTAATGATGAAAATACAGTGTGGGTCTCATAATTATTGCTTTACTATTGTCACAAAAGCAGCACTGAGCAATATCTTATGACTAAAGAAAAACTCAACCTCAGTGGCAGAGGGAAGGAAAAAGATTTTGAAAAAAATCCATCATGGGGAGAGAAAGCGGCCCATTGGCACGAAAGAAGCACAGTTACCTTGTTGCTCAACGCTTAGTCACTTCCTGACAACTCTGAATGGTTATCCACTACACCGTAATCACTGCAGGATTAATCTCAGCTCTTAGTAATGACCAACAACTGTGTCATTAAAAAATTATATGTATTTTTCAGGACTAAAGTTTTATTAGTTTTGCAACTGAGTTCAGACAAATGAGTTTTATTGAACATTAATAACAACACACAAAAGATCTAAATATAATCCCCAAGCCTTATTTCTTTTTAAACTGTTCCAGTTTATTGCTAAATTCAGCTGAGCCTTGAAGATTTTTCACACATGCTGGGTTTTTTTGGGTTTTTTTGCTTTGCAATGTTGAGCAACCTTTTCTGCAAGTTGTGATTTACTATCAAATGCTTGATGTAAACCAATGCATACTGTTATGCATGTTCTCATCATATTATTGATCAATCTGACAACTAATAAGCAAAAAGCTACTTTGGCGTATAAATGTTTTTGGTTGTGATGGTTAACACTATTGAATGTGTGTGTCTGGCACGTCGAGCTGTACCAAGTACTTTTGTCAACAGCATGCAGGAAAAACCTGCATTTCTCAGAGCAAACACTGGGGAGAGCCCATCTGCTCATAGAATGCCCGCCTCTCTGTGCTCTCTCTTCTAGGTGCAACAGCAATCACTCTGCTCCACGTTGTGGTTTCATCTGTTTGTTTTGACATGAGTATTAACTTACAAAATCACACCTTATAAATGTGGGATCATTTGGGAATAAACCCTGGCAGCATCGTGAGATAATTAATGTAACAGTAGCAGGCAGGGGATGATTTGACAGATGTTCAAGCCTGTTACCTCATTATGAACTCTTTTATGTGAAAAGGTAAATAACTTAATAGAACAAATGAGACAAAAGTTGTCCATCCATCTTTTACTTTCTTCACAGCTATTCATGTATGTTTTCTCTGTGTGGATGTTTGCAGATATAAAATGCAAACGAAGACCATGCAAAGAGAGCAAGGCCAACTGTCTGCCACATAATGAGCATCCCTTTTCTTATTTTACATGTGTGATCACTCTGTTTGGGTGGTCCTGCCATCATGCTCTCTTATTTAGGTGTACAAACATGAGAAATGTTGGAAAATCTAATCAAGATGCAAAGATAATGACCTGCTATATACATAAACACATGCTTTATGCTGTAGACATTCCCCCAAACAAATTTCAAGTCTACTTAAATCACGCACGGTTTCTGAGGCCCTGTGGGAAATATCGTCGTGATCCAGATTCACAGTGGAAATCAAGATAGATTCAGAGTTTGTCTGTTTTTGACATGCAGAAATGAATTACCTGTCAAAAGCCTGTAAAAACAGAAAAAAAGACAGAGGCACTCAGTCAGGATGATGCACATGCAGAATGCAAACCTGCACAAAAGCACGAGTGTGTGCGCATGTGGGAATGGAAACCCTAATGCTGAAATCCGCAACAACTGTTTAGTTTCTGAGTCATCAGCATGTGAAGAGTGTGACAGATTGGTGAGAGACAGGGTGGTGCAAATAAAACACTAATGACAATATAATGGCTCATTAGCTTATGATGTGGGTAGCATTGTGTGCATGCATGTGAAAATGTGAGCATGTGTCTCTTTGTGTGTGTGTGTGTGTGTGTGTGTGTGTGTGTGTGTGTGTGTGTGTGTGTGAGAGAGTGAGAGAGAGAGAGAGAGAGAGAGAGAGAGAGAGAGAGAGAGAGAATTGCCTGTAGTATGAGTATGTTCCCAGGCTAACCTGACTAGGTGAGACTTTCTGGCACCAGCATCTCAATGCAGCCCCAGGGGGAACTGTACAGTGCAGCAGCCTACACTGAGGTATGCACACACACACGCACACACACACACCTCTACGAAGAGGCAGAGGCTGTTCAGGTCTTTCTTTAATTTTATCATGTCTGTTTCACCACAGCACAAGGCCGTAAAACTGAATATTGTATTTACATGCAGTAAATATATGTTTCACATACTGCACATAATGTACTGCAGACACATAATGCTTTTTAAGAACCTAGAAAGCTGCTTCCTTATATTATGTTTAACCTCATTATCAAAGTGTGATACACTGGTTAAAATGTAGCCTCTCGCTTACCATAGTGATGGGTTAGTTTCGGGGTCAGGTCTCTTCATGTGTTTGACATTATTAGCAGAGCTACCATGTAATCCAGACCCAATCCTCAGGCCAATGAGACTTTATTGGGGGTAAAGGGTGATGGTTATGGAAGCTATTAGACAATAATGGAATAAACTCACCCTCTTTAACTTATTTGGTCCCTGGAGGATTGTCTTTTTCCACTGAAGTCCCTTATCGTTCAGTATTTAGACAAAATTTATGACATACCTTAAAAAGTTTGCAGAGCTCTCATTTTAAATCTTTGAGTCTGCTAATCCCTGTTTGAAGTTATGATTCAAAGTTTGGTAATCTCAGAAAGTGCTTTCCCAGGGTTAGGGTAGGGTTGAAGAGATATGATCAGTAACTAAACTAAGAGGATGTACTTTAACTTTTTAATTTTTACTGCTGGTAAAAATTATTACCCTTCTCTACTTTGTATAATTATATTTGCTGCATGTTTGTGTTTGAATTTAAGGGGGAAAGTGGTGTGTGACTCACAGCGAAAAAGGACAGTGAATATTTTTCTCAGTTAACCATCACTATTATAAATGCTTCTATAAAGGAACAAAAACACAACACATGCTGAGTGTGGAGTCACATCAGAAATAGTTGACTATGATGAACTCTGTCTTTCTGTGTTACAGTGTTATTATCCATCATTAGTGTCTATTACACACTAAGTTGTTGCACTGATCATTGTCTTTGAAGAGACCATAATTACAGGGGAAGTTGCCAAAAAAGTTTAAAGATGTCTGAGACAATATGAGTTGATGAAGACAAATTAGATGAAGGTTACCTCCTCTTACTCATTCTGCTTTAAAGAGGAGCAGTAAAGATTTTTTAAACTGTAGGAAATGAAAAAAGGAATTTTAATGTCCGACATTTATGAGTTAGAAAAATGCAAAAAAAACCAAAAAACTTATAGGCCACTGTGTTTCTGGCTGTTACTTACCATTTATTAAGCCACAAAAAGGCAAGTAGAAGTGTTTAATCTAACCTGTGTGGGTCCCTGAGAGCCTGTGGTGGGGCATTTGACTCTGTGAGAATGTGGCATGGAGGCTAAGCCCCCTGGAACGTGTTTTTCTTTCTCCATGTTTGGACACACAGCAGACAAGTGGAGGTTAGGACAACACTCCACTAGGAGCAAAAAGACTTATTTGACAAGTAATTAGGAGCAGGGTCAAGTTGAGAGAACTAAGCCCTGTAATTCCCCTCCAATGCCACGGGTGAGGTAAGGCTTGACTGGAGAGCCGTTCTTTCTTGAGAAGTTCCTGAAACAGCCTTAAGAGCAAAAGACAGTGAGAGCAGTGGGACATTGATCAGTATGTTAAAAATGTGTACGTAGAGAAGAAGAGATTACATGTAATAATTCAAAAAGCTAGATTTTATTAATCAGAAACCTGTAAATACCGTAAAGTCAGCATGTTCCACAGCGGCAATGACACAGTGTGCCAATTTGATTTTCATATTTTTTTCCTTTCCTATAAAAATTAATTGTCATCTTTTCAAAAGAAATGCACAAATGGGTCACAAGAACAGCTGTCATCCAGAACAATTATAATGCACCTTGGCAAGACCCTTGAACTTTACTGGAAGGCTGGAACATCAGTCTTCCAGAAGACTTCCTTTTTGTTTTGATCATGGCGGTGGAGAGCGCTGTCTAACATGTCAATCCAAACTCTCCATCAGGTGTTCTTCTGGGCTGAACTCTGGTGACTGTGAAGGTCACAGCATTTGTATTTATGCTCATTCACTGGCTTTTGCCCTATGAATACAGGCACTGTCATCCAGGAAGAGACCACTCCCATCAGGATAGAAATGTTTGATCAGAAGATACAAGCATGTTGCAGTTTAACATTTGCAGTGACTTCTGCTTTGAAGGGGATAAGTAGACTAAAACCAGGCCAACAAAATGCTCTCACAGCATGACAGAGCCACCACATCCTAAGACTTCACCTTTTTTCATCAGTTTGTCAACTCATATGTCAACAACAGCTTGATCATAATGTGTACACCATTTTTTCAGAAGTAATTTAAATATAAAGGGCACACCAATTATCATGTGTTTTTAGTCTGAGGTAAAAAAAAAAAAAAATCTAAATTTTTGTAATATTTTTTCCGCTATTTATGTGAGCTACAATTTCACACACAGATTACATACACATGTGCATTTGCACTTACATGTGTTCATTTACTTTAATCTTGAGGCATTTGTTCTTGACTCATCTTGCAGACCAGCGTTTCCAGTTCATGCCACCTTTTTTCTTTTTTTACATCACCACACATGTTCAGCAGCAGACTCATTCCACCACGATGCATCACAGAATGCCACAGGAAATCACTCCTACCTGTGACCATCAGATACAACTCCTCCCTTTAATACCTAGATTAATTTTCTTTGGCCATATCGTGTATGTAGATTTTAAAATTAAAACTATTATGGGACAATTGTGTGTTTACATTTAGATTTATTTATTTATTTATTTATTTATTTATTCATTCATTCATTCATTCATTCATTCATTCACACATACATACATAATGGAGCCATAATGGCCCCTAGCAATTTCCCCCCTGGGATTAATAAAGAATTCTGCTTGTGATATTGATTCTGATAAGGCTAGTGTAGCCTAAATAGCAATTATAATTATTCCAGCATATGTATCTAGCAGCTATAACTACTTAACTAGAAGACTAAGATGTTACATACAAAATGTGAAAAAAATTCATGAATATCATTCAATTCAATAATAAAAAAGAGATGTAAGGCACACTTTGCAGCACTTTTACAGTAATAAAATGCTGCATAAAAAAGATGCTTCAACATAATAATATAGATTAAATACCTTAGCATAATGCATCCTAATTTATCATAGTAACACTTCTGTATATTACTTAAGTAAAACTTTAAATTGTAGACTAATGGAATATACTACTATTGGTCTATTATGTTCTTCTGCTACAAACAATAACAAGACAAAGATCAGATGACATTTCCTAACTGTTAAAATAACATTTACTCTCCTTTTAATCACGTGACCTGTGTGAAAGATACACAGTCATCTCATTGGTTGTATTTGTGTTTAAAGGTGTACTTAAATTGCCTGGTGGTGAAAAATCCTATTTACATTTTTAGGCAAACTCCTTTTGATGGTGGCACTGCAGAATGAGCAGTCTGTCTTTAAGCCCAGTGTGTTCGTGTGAGCCCTGGCAAGAAAACACCCAAGTTGTTTTCATAGCCACAGTGAGCCTGTGCAATTAACTTTCAGTTCAGTTTTCATGTGGTGAAATCTTAAGGCACACCTCAAAACCCGCAACATGTTCGTAAATCAGTCGCTCAGTACAGATGCAGCAATAATTATTCTGTTTTGAAGCAGCATGAAAAAACAAATATTAAAAAAACTTTCCTATGGTTGCCTTTCAATTTTAATCAGTTGCACTGTGTTGTTTGTTACCTTTATTCCTTTCCTCTCACTGCCTTCTCTTCCCTAAATATTGTTTTGTTAAGTGCAGCATTCAAGTATCATTTTAGATGTGCTTTCTTCTGAGTTAGCTTTTATGGTTCTGTTTCAGAAGCCCTTTTATCCATTTAGACAAATGCAGTCCAAAAAAATAATAAAAAAAAACTACAAGGGAGCTTCATACCCTCAAATAAGAATTAAATAATATGATTTATAAATCATCTGAAAATCACCTGGGTTTTTTTGTTTGTTTATGTGCTAAATGAATACCATATGATTTTTACAATGTGAAAGCTATGGAGTATGTGGGGGACAATATGTTATAGGATGTGTTGTAAAGGAGTGATTGGAAAAAAATGGCTACATGTTAGCGAGCACTGGTCTCTTTATTTGGACATGTCTACGTGTTGTTTGTTGTCTTCACTTTGCGACCGTGGCAGAGAACGTTATGGAAGTACAGATCAGCCATCTCAGCGTTGAATTAGATTAGACTCGGAGGCTCTGCGAGCACATGGGGCCTTCATTAGAAAAATGGAAAATAGTCTTCTTTCTCATAAAGAGCTATTAGTGTTTATTGATGAGACTAATGTGTGTGTTTAAAGTAAATTAGAAGGGGACAAGCCATGCTTTAGGGGAGCTGGTGATGAAAGGCTTGCATTAATGTACATGGTGGACAGATTGCTGTTTTTTATTTGAACCAACCGCTTCCCCTCTGCTCAACACAGTAAACCGCAAACACACACAAACACACATACAGTATACCTGCTCAGATACATACTGTACATACTGACACTCTCTCGCTCACATATACACACAAACACACACGACTCCTCTCTCACAGCAGCCTACACATGTAAGTCATATACTAACCAGAGTAGGCCTGGCGCCTGGGGAGAGCAGCCTGGAATTGCCCCTAAGAAACCAAATCCACTTTATCAAACTGCCAGATGTCACTACCAATCCTCTTCCACTGGACGCTGCTTTCACCAGGCAGAAGCACCGAGACATGATGCCTGCTGGAGCCATTGTGGTGACAAGGACACAGACTGAAAGGAAGGACAAAGTCATTACCTGTAACTTTTGCATCAATTCACATTGAAAAACACTTCACAAAGTCTTTTTTTACCAGGAAAATTATTTTGCTCCTACCCACTTTGAAACACTTGGACATACTATTCAAACTCTATATATTTCATAAGCAGCTAGGGTAACAACTGCATTGACCAGTTGTCAACAAATTAAATGTGTGCTCATAATGAGGGGAGATGGTCTGAAATTTCCATATGTTACTAAAAATATACTGTGCAGTTTACCAGATTGGCATTTAGCCTGTGAAGGCTTACTATATTTTATTTGAATTCAACTTTTCCAACTCTCTTGCTAGGCTAAATACAGTATGGATAAAAGGAAGCTATTCTCTTTTATTTCAGCTGCTGTTTTATTTCATAACCATCTCTGGGTTTCAGTAAGGATACATACATAGACTAGAATACCTTTGTTGGGTCATATCTGTCAATTTTAGCCATTTTTAGCCAATTATGACACATACATACGATGTACTGCATCACTTCATATCATATTGTGCATTATACAAAACTGAAAAAACAACTAGCAAAAGAGACACAAACACCATTTCTCAGTATATACAATACTGTATATACTGAGGAATATTGTATATACTAAAAAAAGGAATTTGTGTGTATTGAATATACAATATATATTCATTTTAGTTGTGGTAGTTTCCATCATATTCACCGGAATCCACAGCGATTGTGACTTTTTGGTGACTTGCAACTTTTGCTGATGGGCATAGCATTCAACAGGTTAACCATCATTTGACTATAATAAAAAGCAGTCTATGCTTTCTCCACAAACTTTGGACTAAAGCCAGACTTTAGAAAAGTGCATGTCCTGCAGAGTCAATCAAAATGTGGGACATTGTCTCATATTGTGGGAGACAGGGATAGAATATAAAAATGATGTGCAGTCCCACATAAAGAGGGACATCTGGTCATCCTAGGTACGACACATACCAACAAAGAGCAATGCTAAGGCACATGTACAAAGTATGACTGGATTTATTTGCCATTTTTACTCTAAATATAAAAGCTCAATCAGGGATGGAGGACTCAAATAACCTTCAACTGTACATAAAAAAAATTGGTTGCATTTCTTTTTCCATGCAGCAAACTATTTGTGTTGTCTCTATTAAAAAGTGGCAAACAGACTGACAAAATGCACTGTATTGACAGCATGGAGTTTTCTTCTTCATTGCACATTCCAGATAATTCTCCAGCACAAAGTATAAGTATATATTTTGTACACGGAAAGGAATATTAAATGCTTCTTTCTGTCAAATCAAAGAAAATCATTTTAATAATCAAAATGCCATTTCAGTTCACCATTTCCCATCACTGGATACATTCCATGCACTGCTGGGATGTTGCTGTTGTAAATAAGGCATGCACGAAAATTAACTTTCAAAAATAGCAAATTATTCTTCATAACAACAGACTCATGTTACCAGAGATGTCAAGCTAAGCAAGGACTTTTCAAAGTCCAACAGCTCCCTAAAATGCTCAAGTGCCCACTCATGTTGAGCAGGAAGTGAGCGGTAATTTGCCGTGAGCTCTGTCCAGCTTCAAAACACCCAGACACTGTGTCGTCCAATTAGAGCAGAGTCGCGTGGTTACAGAGACAGAGCCAGTGGGTCACAAAGTTGAAATGGATTCTTGCCGTCCCCAGATATTTGTTGATTGAGGTCCTGGTAATCTGCATGCTGAAATCACTCTCTTTCTTCAGTGTCATTTGTTTAGTTGTGAACTTGTATGCATGTGTTTCACATACAGTAAATGAGCCGACCTCGTGAATCTGCACAATCAACTGCAAATGGGACAGCCAGAGAGAATGGCAAATAGCTTTTGAAAACAAAATACTGTATTACGGGTGCTTTGAGGAATGGAAATAGGAAATGGGGACATGCAATGTGAGCAATATGGTTTGAATCAAGTCAACCTCATTTTACCATCATGTAACTAATTACATTTCTTGCTTTTCCATTCTGAAAATGGATGTTGTCTTCAGTGGGGGAGAGACATTTTAACGCATTTCCATGCCATAATTAATTAGTTCCACTTAATAGCTTGGAAAAAGCCCCTGATTGTACAAACAACATGCTATCGCTTCACCATCATACCCAGACACAATCAATTACAGATTCTTTATAGAAGGATTCTTCTTTGTTGGGGTAAAAATACAGTTTAATTTCAAAACACTGAGTTTATTAAAGAAAAGACAAATGATTTTATAGATTTTTTTCATTTTGAACTGACATCACAGTTTTTATAAAATGTTTCATATCACTTTATTAGAGCATTCTATTTTGAAGATCATTTTTCTAACTGGATGCTTACAGGGATGCAGCAGATAACTGTGTTGTAAAAGTAAACAAAACATTTGAATATTTATCTCCGTGCAAAAGTCTCTAGATTAAGCTAAAAAAATTCACAACACAATTTATCATCATATAGTATGGGGAAATTGCAGATGTACAGAAAGAAAGCCAAAGTCTGTAGTAGTCTGTATGTGTATTTTGGCAGTTCAGGAAATGGGCTCATTTCCATTCTTATTGAGAGTTAGTTTTGAAAATTGTTACCATTCTCAGATCCACTGTAAAGAAAAAGCTATAGACAGTTAATCAGCTTGGCTCAGTGTAAACACTCTAAGTGGGGAACAGCTACTAATTCTCAAAAAACACTGGATTATCGAGGGGAAACCTTCAGCTAAGGAAAGATATAGTTTTCAGAAAGGATTCAGGTAAAAAAAGAAAAAAACTCTGACATGTACTGCAGCACTAAACTTTACGCAGCTAAGCTGCATGTGAGAAAGCAAATCTGTCATTCAGCCATTAAACGACCTTTTCAGCCAGCTCCCTAATTTGTATAATGTCCAATTAAGCTTATGTGAGAATAGAGGAGGTAACTGGCCAGAGAATGCATAATGAGTGAGTGGGTGTCACATTGCTCACATGACCAAAACGAAACAAAGTATTTCCAATAGAGAGAGAGAGAGAGAAAAACACTAATGATCTTCTGCTTTGTGGTATATGTGATAAAAGGCAAAAGAAGAGACCTTCAAAAATCAATGCAGATGACCATGCAATAGCCTGGCATATATCCCAGTGTTTTGTTTATTGGTCCAGTTTCTTTATGGATTAAACCAAGGGTGTCAAACTCATTTCAAATAGTGAAAAAAGGGGAACTTTCCTGTTATTTAAAGAATACTAAAAATAAGATTAAAAAAAATCTCAGCTTCTTTCATTTAATTATTTATCTTTTTACTTGGTCTAGTGTATTATGCCAGGCCATGGGTGATGTCTCTGTCAGTAAAGAGACTTTAAAAGTGATAAATATATAGTTTTAAGTTTAAAATTTCTGCGACTGCTTTGCAATTTTTATATTTTCCAAAGACACCCAGTTGCATGGGCTGGACCTTTTGGTGGGCTGGTTCTGGCCTCCGGCCATATGTTTGACACCCTTAAATCAAATAAATGAGCTATCATGTTAATTAGTTAATTTTAGTGGTTCTTGTAGATGGATTTTGGTACCTTTGGACAGAGAGAGGCCAGCTGTTTCTGCATTTCCTGTTGTTGTGCTAAGCTAAGCTAAATATTACTACTTCAGTGCCTGCACGTGCACGCACACACAAACACACATACACACATGCACACAGCCTATCAAGACAACAACAGGGAATGTATGCAATTTTCCCATCATACACAGGAAGTGGTTTTTCAACCGTCACCATTCCCAAGTTGCCATGGGTAACATGGTGTTTCCTTACCACCTCTTCATCGTTTTCATCTCTATCCCCTTTTTCTCCCTTGTTTGTTTGTTTCCCTGATGTTTTTATTTAAGGCATCAAAAGACACCCCTCACCCATTCCCTCCCTTGCGTGGCCTGCCCCCCTGCTGCCTAAAGGCCCAGAGCAGTCAGGATGATTTGTAAACTTCAAAAGACTAAGAGCCCAAGCCTGGTCTCCGCTGCTCATTTAGGTAATTCAATAAGCCAGAGGGGACAAGCACAGCAGCACACTGCTTCCCCCTCCTGCCCTCTGCGCCCTCGCTCTTCCGAAAGAAGCCTCTGTGGACTATCTGCAACACATGTCAGTCTGTGGCCGAGGAAGCTTCCGCTAAGCATGTATCCAGTATTAAGACCTCTGGGGTTTCTCTAATGGTAAAGGCTCTTTACGTTATGGTATAAAGTGCCTTGAGGTGGCTTTTGTTGTGAATTAGTGGTGTAGAATTAAAATGTACTTGCTTTTAAATGACATTAAGTAGTTTTATATTGGTACGCAGGGGTATCCTATTCCTGATCGTTAATATTAAATTATACTTATTTTTATCAGTGTGTGCAGTGATTTTAGATAATATGCTTAGCTGTTTCCATGAATCTGCATTTCCTTTCCCTAATCCCAAAGCAAGAGCTGGGCAAGGACTGGGTCTTAATTTTTCTTTTAAACCTCATGAATTAGGCCTTTATGGCTTACCCTGATATTAATGTCTGTGTTTGATCTGATAACTTTGGAAAAACATAGTGGCCCAACAAAGACTCCCTGGAGAAATCCTCTTTGCTGCTGTCAAATCTTTACCTATCAATGATAAATACTTTTTCAGTCAGGTCACTGTATGCATGTGGCAGTTCATCTAGGCACTCACCAATCAGTGTTTTCTCCCTAGTTGGTATGATGGGGGGTTAACTAAGTGGAAGAGGTGGTAGGAGGTGGTTAACGATATCTGCCTTCCCCTCAGCTTGTCAAGACAGAGGTGGCGGCAGGTCTGAGTAGGCCTTGCCACAATGGCCCAGACCCATGAATAGTGGAACAGCATAAATCTCTATCTTTATCAAAACCACACAGACATTTGTGGCCACACCCACCTGTGGCTGCCTATACCTCCAAATCTGCATCTGATAAACTCCTCCCTCTCTACCTCACTGCTCCACATCAGAAACATTCAATAACGCCACACAAAACCTAGTAGGATGGTTAAAGGTTGCTTATGCTGGCATAGCCCAAAGAAAATGATCTTAACACTGAGGATTTATACTCACATCAGTCTCTTTTATTGTAAATAGCACTTAAAGAAAACACCAAAGAAAGGTGGTGCCTGCTATTTCTGAGACATTACTGTGTGTCTCTTTGTCCCCCCAGGTCTACAAAATTATTTTTGGAGAGACAAACATGCAAAGGCAGTAGAAAAATTGAAAAAGAATGAAAGGTATTGACCTATAAAATCCCTGAAAAGGAGAAGCAGAGCTTTCTGTTCCCCAGGCCCACAGTGTGTGTGTCTCTCTCTCACACTGCCTGAGCCCACCCCCTAAGGAGGCAGTAAATGGTCCATTTTATCTTTTTTCTGTCAACCATGACTCCAAGAGCACAAGATAGTAATCTGAGGGGGGGGGAGTAAAAACAATTTAATTGCCCCTGCAATTTTTTTTTACAGTCATCCAAAACTTTTCAAAGCAAACTATGATTGAGATGAAATTGCAGAACCTCTTCCGCAGGAAGGAAAAGCTGACTAATCACCTCGTCATTAATGTTCAAGCTCATCAGGATCGTGCCGCCTGCTGGCACTGCCCACATGGCCACGCTGACTGCTGCTGTCAGAGCAGGCTTGGGGGATGATTTGCTCTGAAGTGAAAACAGCTCACAGAGAATATTTGGATTGTGCTGTTCAAATATTTGTAGCACCCTGACACAGCTGCCGCCATCCAGAGCTGGCAAGGCAGGGACTGCCTGTAATTCATTTAATTATCAGTAATTACCCAACTGGTTTTGTGTACGCTGTGTAGTCCTGGACTAGGGAGGGATGGAGAAGGGGGGGGCCTGAGTTAATGATGTGTTTCCATCTTAATTAATGCTGTGGTCCAGTCTGGTTAAGTGCAGGCATACAAACACATGTAGATGTAATTTTGTGGAGACTGGCAGAGATCGGCGCTCAGGGTGGCAGTCTGACATGACATAAAATAAATGAAAGGGGCCAAGCCACCTTTTCTTGCAGGTCACCAAACATTTTGAAGTTGAACTTGAGAATGCTTAGATAAGCTGAAGAATTACTGCAAACCTAAGGTGTGTATATGCCATTGAGATCCATGTGAGCTCTTCATAGGAGAGCAAGGGTGGGGGTATGGTGGTGGTGGTTGGTGGGGGGGCTATCAAAAGTCTTGAGTTCTAGCCTGTAAATGTCATGTTTGGTCGAAGATTTCCGTTTTTGCCTTCTAATTGGTGTCGGGGGATTTTGGTTTTTAAAAGGGGAGGGTAAAAAAAAAGCAAGTGAGGAAAGTTGAGGAAAGCAGGGGGTGGGGGTGCAGGGGTCTGGGTGGGTGCTTCAGCCTAAAAAACTGCAGAGTTGCACTGAACCCAAACTGGATTTTAATGGTTCCTACTCCAGGAGAGCATAGCTCGGGTCATTAAGACAGGAAAATGGGGTCGTGCTAGGAAAATAATCCCCCGCTTTTATTTGACAGCACAAGAAAAATATTGTGTCAACACATAAAGGAGGTTACTGGTGATCATAAACTACATTCACTGTTGGGGAGTGTTGAGTGGGAGGCGTTGCTGAATTGACAACTTTAATGCAGGAATAAAAAGTTGTTGAAGTTGTGGCAGGTATGCAGGAGGTGTGATCTCTTATTCATCTTGAGTGTGTAAGTAAAAATAAAAGTCTTAAACAGACCTTTTTTGATTAAACAGAGGTACTCCTTTGGTGGAGCTTGAGAGGAGACAGTGGACTGTTGTCATCACCCCTGCTTATAAATCTGAAAACATTTCTCTTCCACACACTTCATGTTTCATCTGCAACCCTCCAACACCCCCACGTCTCCTCTCACCCCCTAGCCGGTCTCAGTCTCGACAGTGAGTGGGTTACTCTACTGTTTACAATATTTCAAATTCCCTCTTAAGTGTTTGGCTTGGCAGGTTGTCCGGCCTTTTCCCTAGCAATTACAGGCTTGCGGGGTTTCTCAAATGGGGCTTTTGAAGAAATAACACTTTTCTCCCCAAGCTCGAGGGAAAAAATGGAGACATTTGGCCAACAGCGCATACAGTCAATCACACAGACCAAGCTCAAGCGCGTTCTGACGCACTTGGCTACCAAAATGTCCTCATACCTTGTGTGAGTGGAGACATACAGACGCACACACATGCCTTTTGATGCTCAGTTTAGAGTCAGTCAGACACATGGTGTGACAAATGTACTGTTATGGAATGAGAAGATTTGATGCAAAAACTGTGGATTGCTGGGCTTTAGAGACGATGGGACTGTAATCTTTCCTTTTGCTGAAAGGCAAACCGTTTAGCTTTTTTTTTCTTGAGAAAGTAAAAAGGGTGCTTTTGTTTCTAATCCTTTTCTAATTATTGCTTTTTTATTTTGTGTGCACCCGGGGCCATTTATTTTACAGGGGGTCAGTGCCATCCCATGATCTCCCCACTTGACACACCCCTGATCGGTCTCAAATAATAGCCACATTGATGTTAGATGTGGGCTATCTTTTTAAGTTGTTTTGCTAAATTTTGTCTTCGCTGAGACCTTTTTCCCAACTGGACATAACATTGATACAAATTAACCATATTCACAGCCAGAATGTCCTGCTGACTGGAGTTGGCAGTTGAGCAGATGATAGATGTTGAATCGCCCTGGTTTCTAAAATGAGATATCATGTGTGAAACTGAGAATGACAGTGATACAAAGACTGCAGAAAGACAAGTACAAAGACAAGCAAACATCAAGACAGACAGAAAGGATTTGTTTCTGTGTGACTATACAAGTGCAGATGAGAGCACATCATAGAACATTTTAAGGACATAAGTCATTACCACGTCACGTTCTGGTAATTACAATAAATGTAATTGCACAATTGCTCTGCTAAACTTTCTCTATGAAGATTATGATGCTGAGTTCAGATGAAAGGCCCAATAACATCAACATAGTTGGCCTTGCATTGTCACAGTGAAGGAGGGGGGTGAGTTCCTTACCCCGAGGCAAAGAATCTCTCCTCCCTCTAGTCCTCCACCTCCCCTCACCCTTCCACCCACACAAGGGAGTTAAAAATCCCATTTACTCTGACTGGAGCCAGGAGTTGGCTTGAAAAGGCCGGGGACAAAAAGCGATTTTCCACGGAACAAAACCATTACAATGGTCCTGCTTTGATCTGCCCCCCTCCCTCTTCTCCAGTCCAACCAATGCCAATTGAACTTTGTCACCATGCAACTGTCATCTGCGAGGGGAAAGCCCTTCTACTCTGAATGAAGCAGTCCACAGCAATTTACTCCAGACAGTGCTTTGAAGTGTCAGAGAGAAGTCCAGCTCCTAGACTGCAGTGCTTGGGCTGCTCACCCTCTCTTCTCGCCATCCCTCGTTTTCTTTCTTTCTCTTGCCAAACTCGAATGACCAGCAGAACTCCATGGACAGTCCAACAGGGCAGTGAGAGAAGAGAGAGAACTTTAAATGTTAGCCATCCTTGCTTGCTCCCTCTTTCTCTCCCTCCCTCCCGTCTAAGTAACAGAGGCATGCAGCGCTGGCATGTGGATAATCAGCCATGGGGCCCCGCGACATCAAAAGCTTGGAGAGCCCCTAAGAATACAAATGTGAGGCCTAATGGTACACTTCATTAATGTCCTCCCCATCAAAGGCCACTTTACTGACTTGGGAGATTGACTAATTTACACATTGTGGGAAATTGCTCCCAGCCATGCGTAAAACTGCCAAGCATTTATATAGAGACTAGGAGAGGGAGGTGGGGGAGGTAAGTGGAAGGGACAGGCTCTGTTCTCTTCTCAAGTGCTTTCTTTAACTGCTGGAAGTGGCTGAGGGCCAAGCCACATCATCATACATACAAACACTGGGGAATGCACGTCTTTGTGTCTCATAATTAGTATTACTTTAAGCATTTGAATATGCAATATCACTTTCCCTTCTCTCTCCTCTGTGTCTCATCCTCACCTCCTCCATGTTAACTGAATCTGCTTCATTTTTAGCCATCTTCTTTGGACAAGTTTGGCGTGACAAAAAGACTGATGTAAGTGTTGTTAATGTTTAAGCTTGCACCAGAAGCCAAGACACTGTTAGCTTCACTTGGCAAAAAGACCAGATACAGGGGACAAAAACAGAATTGAAAAAAATGATGGTTACGTGCTGCAGTGATTTTTTCAATAGTCTTCTCTGTCTTCTAGAGCACAGGCAGTGCAATTGTTGGAAACAAGATCAGTTTTGGGTTTTGTACATCATAATATTTGGATTCACGTTCATATTTGATTATAAAGGAACTAACAATTTACTTTCTAAGGCAACATTTTTTGGCAGTTCAGACCAGCTCACCTGGCAGGAAAGTAAGGGTGGAGACATCAAATGGCATGTAAACCATGTGATTTGTTTGCACATTATTACCAGTCAAGCCCCATAAACAAATGCAAGTGAAAAAAAACCTTCACGTGTCAAGCTTTGCACATTTATATCTCCACACAGTGAGGAGCAGGCACCAAAGTGAAGTAAAAATAAGCAAAGCCAATTATTCAGCAATGAATACAGGGTGACTATAGTCATATTGTAGTTGACATCTGCATATACAGAAGAAAATTTTTGCAGTCATAGAACATCTTTAAATTAAAAGTGTTAATTAGTGAACTTCATTGCTCTTTGTAGACTTTTTTATGCTGAACACTGACACTGATTAAGCAATTTCCACTCCGGGGATTAATAAAGTATTCTGATTCGGATACTGCTATTGATCTGGTTATCTCACTGCTTGAAACCACACAAAAAACTTAAAGGTGTGTCCCAAAATGTTAAATTGAGCCTTCAACTAATTCCAAGCAATTGTTCACTTTGCATGAACTAGTTTTTACACATCAACTACATGTTCGCACAAGCGCAGTCATATTACTGTCATCACCAGTTATTACAAGCTAGAGCTTTATGGTTTTACAACCATGTTAACCATGCTATGGGGACTCAAGTAAGATATATTTTGTTGCTGGTGTATGCACATGTTAGTGTGAGCATGAACTTTAGGTGTGTGCTTGGGGGTTTGGAGGGAGTTATCGCCTGCTTTGGGTCCTGACACCTGCCTTACACAGCAAGTCTTTCAGCAGGCAAATTAGATGGCTTTAATTTGTCTTCATGAAACAGTGTAACCCGCCTCAGACACTGATGCCAAATGCTGCTCAACTGTAGGATTGAGGAGAATGTTAAAAGTGTGTTGAATGTCTGTACATGTAAGCACAGCCTTGACATAAGTAAATACACTGGCCTGGGTGGAACACCTGTTTATGTTGGAGGCTAGAGGAGCTGACAGATATTATAAAGGAGTTTTCAATGTTTTCCATGTAGCCAGAAAGTAGCAATGAAACTTTTTCAAGGAGCTGCACTGGCAAAAGTGCTGTGCCACTGGACTGGGGTTTGCTGGCAGGAAGGGAAAGCCTAATGTGTCTCATTTGCAATCTGGACAGAGTTTTGTGGTTGGCCCAGCCTGCAGTAGTACACACTTCAGTCACTGGCTGGTCAACAGAGATGATTTGAATATCGTGACTAATTCGACCAATTAAACTGTCACAGGCTTTTTTTTGAATGGGCCTTTTTCACAAGCTGCTCATCCATAATGCTGTCCTCTGTTAGCCTGGGCTTTGACTTAACTCTCTCCATTCACAGTGAAGTGGTGCAATGAGCTAGATCACAGAGTATGTAAAAGCATAGCCAGAGGCACTACTGGGCCAAACCACAGATGAGGGGGGATCTTTACAAGTTGAACAATGAGGTCAGTATAAACAGTTTGGGACGCTGTTATTTGGCTGCTTTCAAATGAGACGTGGTCAGTGTGGTCAAAATAAAATTTACTGCAGTGATATGGAAGTCATGAAATACAATTTAAAACCTGGAAATATAAAGAGAAATTCAAGAACCGTTAAGTGTATATTTGCCACTTTTTGCTACTTCTTTCACTTAAGAATTCATTTCATATTGACTTTTTTTTGTGTTTTTTTTACACACAGAGCTGGGATAAACAGTGATATAACATGTAGCAAGTGGCTGATGAGCTTCCTCTTTAGTCATTTCCATGAGGCTGCAAAAACAGTTCAATATGTGCATCCTTACTGGATCTTATTTTATTGTCTCATGGGTACCTGGGACACAGAGGGCTGCTTTCGGCTCAAAAATCAAGTTGTAGAGACTGCTGTGTCATAAGAGGCTCTTGGGTTGTTTTTGGCAACTACTGAACTACACTCAGATAGAAGCCGACTCCCTCATTCTCAGGAGTAGTTTAGAAAACCAAGAATTTCTGTCAGTTCTTACTGTGATAGTTCCAAACTAATGAGATTTGACACTGAAGTGAAAGTGCAGATGACCAGTCAAACCTGGCATGATTTAATCCTAAATTGATGATAAAATTCTCCCTTTTCCTTTCTTATTTAGCAGCACTTCACTGCCCCCAGCTCAGCTGCTCTTTCTGTCTGGTTCTGACTACACTGAATGCTGGATTGTCCGCTAGTGTGTTTAAATGGTAAACACCAGACCAAAAAACAGGACTTTAACAGAGGCATCTAGAAATAACAAGCACATTAAAAGCAGTCCAGGGGTGCATAAGGAGAGAACCTTGAACAGGATACTGGCCAAACTTAAATCAGGTTTGGTTTTTAGTTCTAATAGCGGAGCTGTGGAACTTTTTGATCATACTTTGTATTGCAATCTATTTAAAGCATAGATTTCTCAGCTCTGTGGCAACAACTCCCTGCACCACTATGCAACCTTGCAAAATTTCTTGGCTCTACAAAGTGCAATTAAAGCCTAAAATACCTGCAATTAAAATATGCCATCATCCAAAACAAACAAGCACAGCATGAGTACAAACTGGAGACTATGAATAAGAGCAAAGTGATGAAGGCAGACAATGGCAGGAAAGTTAAAAGTAACATTTGATGGTAAAAAAGTTGTCAAAAACAAAAAAGGATGACCAATGGAGACATTTTTTGGAGACTGAGGGGAGACTTGACATCAATAGATGAGAGTCAGGTCTTGTGAACCTCAAAGGGAGCGTCTGAATTCACCTTTTGTTCGTCCCTAAACGAGACGCTGGGGAGACCGCGCCAATCTGGTTCACAGATCTCAAAGAGAGGGAGAGCCACACTTGGATTTAAGTAATATGGTGTTCCTTGTTGAACAAATTCACCATTGTGACTCGTTAGTCTGATACTATCCACATACCTGCTTTTGGGGAATGCATGTGAAAAGGTGGTCTGGAGTCTCTGCCAAGAGGAGGGATGGAGTGGTGAAGAAAGAGGAGGGGCCCTACTTAATGGGTCACAAATTCACATTGAGAGGAGCCACATCTGCATTTTATCAACAGGGCCCAGATAGTGTTACAGGGGACGATTGTCTGCAGATTGGCCATTGGGCCTTTTAAAGTGGTAAATTGTTGAGCAAAAGCAGAACTGCACACAGGATGACGTAGCATGGTGCTGCCTGCCACTCACAGAAGCTAAGAGCATTTAAAAAGACCTGATGAGTTTGGAGAATAATTCTGCATATTTTGCTGTCACTGGAAGGTTCCCCATGTGTTTGTGTGTGAGCTGGTTTAGTCAGTTACTTGCACGTAGGCATTTGAGCCACTTAGATTCACACATCTCAGCAGTTTCCAGTCATTAGTTTGAGCCAGCTCTCATTTTTATTTACTCTCCTGAAGATCAAACACATCAGTGGTAATTTGGCAGAAAGCCGTTATCTGCTCAGACATTGTCTCTTCCCATGGCTGACCCAGAACATCCTCTGACACATCTCCTCCATGGGGAAGTGTGGACGTGGGGGCTAGCGTGGTCTGACAGCAAAACAAGTCCCGCGAGGCATTAGAGTCCCTGCAGGGATCTCTTGTCTCTTCCCTCTGCTTCATTACCATCTTCCCCCTTCTTTCTCCCCTTTCATCTGCAGTCTATCGCTGGCTCCAAGCCGCTTGCATCCGGGAATATGCTGAATAGGGGTGGGAGGCTACAGACAGAGCGGGAGCGGATATGGGAAAAGGCAGAATAAACATTACAAAGAAAGGGGATTTTCATTTCAGTTTTAAAGTCCCTTTTTAACAATAAAATGGACACAAAAATAGACAAAGGGCAAATCTTGGCTGTGGGATGCAAGAGTTCTTCGTTATAGTTCAGGTGGCTTTCTACAACAAAGTGATTCTTTTTCTGATCATATTTAGTGTTCTCTGCCAGTGGCAGGGTCAACTGGAAACTGGATTTCATCATATAAAAACATGAAATTAAACATGACAGGCCAATAGCATTTTAGTGGAACAAATGAAGTGCACAAATAGAAAATTTATAAACAGGGATAAAAGCATGAAGGGAACAATGTATCACATCAGGCACATGTATTTTAGTGTGGATGCAATGGTGGGGTCAACTTTCAGCTTTCTGATGATTATTTATTGCTCATTATTACTTCTACACTTGCATAAAAACTCTCTTTTATTGCTGCCAATTATCTTTCCCCTGAAAAAGATCTTAATAGCTTCCTGTATGACAACTAAGCTCAGTGAATAAATAAATCATTGAGCCACATTGCACAACTCTGCAGAATCAGATCCACAAAAACGACAAGGGAAAATTATTCCATTTGTCCTCAAAGGAGAGGCCAATAAAGATGTTCTAAACTTTATCTTAATTGTCAGAGTAAATAACAGCGAGAGCCATTCCACTTTATGATCACCTATTTGCCCTCTAACAGTGTTTATGAAAAGTAATGGGGATAAACAAATTAGTTCAGATGGGCAGGATAGAGGCCTATTTATGGTCCCGCGTTGATGTCCGTTTGAGTAGCTCTCCTTTTATGCAGAGAGAAGTATTATGGGAATTCAACCAAAGCAGAGGCTATGGGGTTATGCTTGAGTGTAGTGCTTCAACGAGAAAACAATGTATCACCCTTGGATGATGATGCTACATGTCAGCTGAAAGCCTACAAGGTGAAAGGCTGACTTAATCCTGAAGAATTAAACCAAACTTATTTTTTCACCATGAGGTATTTCAGGTGCAAAAAAGAATGCAATCTACCCCCTAGGATTAATAAAGTATTCCGATTCTGATTATGACTCTGAAGAAGCACAGATGAGAAACACATTACTACAGAAAATATGTTTCTCATTTGCACTTAATTAGTTTTAATATTTTGTTTTACAGTATTTTCTGTGGCAAGGGAAAAGGAAAAGAACCAATGACAACCCAAACACAAACAAAAGCTCTCTAGATTTTCAGTTGTTCTGCATATTTTTGGCACTGCCAAAAGACACCTGCAATAGGCAGGTGTCTGGAAAGTTCTGAGATTCACCAGTGCACTACAAATGCAGCATCATATTGGAGACTTGCTTAAGACACACACACACACACACACACACACACACACACACACACACACACACACACACACACACAGT
>VUQH01000400.1:0-16160 GCA_015106775.1 Etroplus canarensis | reverse complement strand
CAGCGCGCCACCCCACCCCCCCCCCCTCACACACACACACACACACACACACACACACACACACACACACACACACACACACACACACACACACACACACAGTTTGAGAACTGGATCTCTGGATCTCTAGGTATGGCTTTGGGTTTGGACATTACAGGCTCTTGAGATGAAACTGATCAGGATCAGCATTTTGGTACTATTAAAACAGTACAAAGACAATACAGCAAATGTTTAAACTAAGACACTGTATTTGAAAAATATAGGCTAATTTTGAACTTGAGGCTAGCTATAAGTTTCAATAAAGGTGGGACAGGTGCCTGTTGACCACTGTGTTGCTTCATGTCTCTTTTGCATCACCTCTGAAAGCAAACGTTTTTTTTCTATTCTTGCTCAATAAAGGGTTTCGAATGCTCAGCAGTTCTGGCCCTGCTTGTCATTGTTTTTGTTTTCATAATGTGCCAAGTGTTTTCAGTGGGTGACAGATCTGGAGTGCATGGAGGGCAGTATAGCACTTTTTACTACAGAGCTTTGCTCCATTTATATAAGGCCTTCAAAACGTGTATATATCACGGAGTATTATTGTGGTCTTCAGAGCTATGGAAGCTATCCATGCCATGGGCATTAATGTACCCCTTTACTGTCACAGATGTTGGCTTTTGATTGCGAGCCAAAAACAAGGCAGGTGGTTCCTCTCCCTGGCCCTGAGAATGCAGCCTCTATGATTTTCTTACAGAATTTTAAATTTTATAACCTTGGACCACAGGTCAGTTTTTTCTTTGCATGGTAGTTTTAACTTATAGAGCCCATTAGTGATTTATATTACATAACTATGTCTTATTTAATGCTATGCTGCCTGTGGGCCTGAAGTCACAGCTAATCAGTATTGGGGTTTTTTGCTTTGTCCCTTGTGTACTGAGATTTCACAAAATTCTCTACATCTTTTAGCGCTTTTTATTTGTACTTTAGAAGATCAAATCCCCAAATTATCTTTAATCTTGCAATGATGAAGATATTATTAAATTATGAAAGTATTTGCTGCATGCTGGACTCACCCTTAGGGATAGGGTGAGGAGCTCAGTTATTTGGGAGAGGCTCAGAGTAGAGCCGTTGCTCCTCCACATCGAAAGGAGCTAGTTGAGGTTGTTCGGGCATCTCCCACTTGAAGTGTTTCGGGCACGTCCCTCTGGGAGGAGACCCCAGGGCAGGCCCAGGACACGCTGGAGAGACAATTTAGACTCAGACACTTCTTATTGTCATTTGACCCATTACAGGATGAACAAAATACTGATTCTCAGGTCTCGGAGCATATTAAAAAAAAAGTAAATTAAGATTAAGTAAAATAAAAAATATAAAACCTGACTATGTCCTGTTATCACTACAAGAGCTGACTTGCTTGCTGGATCTTTACCAAACTTTGTGTGGTTAATACCTGTGACTGGTAGAATGTCTGATAACATTTATGAGCTCCTGGGATCAAAGGTCCAGATCACAGGGGGCTATCTGTGAAAATGTCATTACCACCATAAGAGCTGTCTGACTCATGGTGATTAACCATACAATGCTTGTATGTTTAATCACTATGACAGGTAAAGTAAAAGGTCAAGATAAAATGCAACTTCAGTATAAATATAATTTACGTTGGAGCTGACTCAGTAATCTTTATCAAAATGTGTGACCACTCACTATAATAGGCATGATGGAAGGAAGAAATTAAAGACCAATAGCAAAGGTGAAGAATTTACCACTACAGGAGCTGACTTGATTACTGGATCTTTAGCAAACTTTGTGTTATTAATGCCTATGATGGGTAGAAGAGTTGATAACAGTTGATAACGCGATTGTGGAGTCAAGATTAAGGTCACACAGGGTCAGATTTAAGGTGGAAGCATAACGGGCAAGTTCTCAGCATTTCATTTTTGGAAAGTGTTGCTGCCATCAAATTGAAAATTAATATGTATTTTTTCAAAAAACCTACATTTCTCAGTCTTTGTGCTAGTTTCAGTTATATAGCTCATTTAAATGAAATATAAATATCATTCTGGTTTTTTTTTTAAATTACACAACCGTTTTAGCAAAAAGGTTGTAAATAATATAAGGGTATTTGAGTCTGGCAGTGGACAAAGTAATCCCTTCAACCCTAAAAGAGAAACGGTTTGTAAGAGCTTTAAGATGAATAAACCTCAGTGCTGTATGTTAAACTGTATCTGCTTTGCCAAAGTCTGCCACTGACATCAAGGTGGTGACAACATGTCTCTGTTTTGGCCTCTAAGAAACCACAAGAGTTGATCTTAAAATCAAAAAAAACATTTTTAATCTGCGGGTTTTTAACCAATAGTGAAGCAAAAATAAGAGAGGAACACCAATAACATGTAATTATGACAGGTATGTGTTCCCCCTGAAGAGAATTAAAACCCTTTTGAGGACACATCTTTGTACTACATGACATTTTTCTCTCTTTCTTATCAAGCACACATGCTGTTACTTCTGTAGTGCTAGCAGTTCAACGCATCTGTCCACAGCAAGAAGCTACTGAAAGGACTTGTCTGATTAAAACAGCTGTATTTTACTTGGAAAGTGAAAGGGAAATAATGAGTTAATCTGCAATTAGCCAACTTTTTCATTTCCCACATATTGTGGAACAAATTGTGTTCAGAAGATACAATTCAATATTTTCTTTTATCAAATTAAATAGTCTATTTTTATCATAAACACAGACTGTGATAACACAGCCATTTTCAACGATATATTACACGTACATTTTGTTGACAATAAAAAAGAAATTTGCACTGATTCTTTGGCCTGATATATAAAGCCAGTTCATGCTAGTTCATCAGTTTCATTCGACAAGCATTAAGCAACTGTGGCTAATTTATTGCTTTCTCATTTATAGGGGGCAGCTTTGAAACACGTTTTTCCCATGCCTCTCCTCTTTGAGTTCTCTGACCTCTGACAGACTCACACCTTCCGTAAAAGCACACATGCACACAGAAACTCACACATACAAATAAAACACCTTGCTTACCTTTGTTTATGTGTACTTCTTCTGTAATTCTCTTTCCCTCTCACGCACACGCACACACACACACACACATACATGCCCTGGAAGCGGCCTTATCGCCAGACTCTCATGCGCCCCCAGACTCCACTAATCAAGACAAACTCCAGCCATGCCCCTCACCCCCCAAAAACCACCCTATCATATCCTCCTCTCATTTCTGCCACCACCCGCCTCTCCCCATCCTGCCTCATTCCCTCCTATTTGGCCCTCTGTGACTGTTGGGCCGCACAGGGTCCCACTGTAATTGGTTTAGACATAATTTACTGGCCACTTGGTAATGTAGCATTTCAGCATCTGATAAAAATCATATCAAGTCACAGCAATGGCCGCTGTGGCTTGAAAGGGTCTCATTGTAATCATTTAGATACCAGAGGAGGTTCCTGCTCTCTCTCACTCAGCTTCTCTCTGTTTCTCCCCTGGTCTCTGTAGGTCTGTTTCTCTGTAGAATGACAAATTTATAAACTGATATATTTACGTGCATGTATATTTTACGCACATGTAAAACACCCTACTGGGATTTTTCTCCTTCCTCCCCCAGTTTCCTTTTCACTGCAAGCAATTTTCAAGGGTCAAGCCAAAGCACTGTAATCATTATAGTTCAAAAAACATGGCTGCTGTTACTCGCTTGACTACTCGTGATAATATTCTTGTTTCCACTTATTCTTTCGAAAGAAGACAGAGCGAAGGAAAGAAACAGAGAGGAAAAAACAAGGGCCGAGGAGAAAATCTGCCCCAGATATAAAAGGCAAATCCAAATGCTTGTGAAATGGTGAAAATTTGAGTTAATTTGGGGCTTCATATGGAAATGCAGGAAGCACAGCTTTCTTTTCTCTGATTTCTTTCATTGAACCATAAAATGAGACCTCAAGTGATTCTGTTGTCACGTTTGCTTCCATACCATCATTGTTGAGCTACTGTTGAACTACTGCATGGTCCAGACACAGTGATGCAAAACAACAGATGTCCATAAGATATGCTTTCTTGTGCCACATATATGATTTTCATCCATTCAGGATGATAGGGGGCAGGGTGCTGGTGCCTATTCCAGGTGGATGGTGTAAACCCTGGAAAGGTCACCAGTCCATCGCAAGGCTAACACGGAGAGACAGACAGCCATTAACAATCACACCTACAGTCAATTTAGAATTGCCAGTTAACCTAACCATGCCTGTCTTTGGATTGCAGCAGGATCCAGGATAATCCCATGCACAGAGGAACTCCAGCTGGCTGGTGGATTCAAACCCAGGATTCTCTTGCTGTGGGGTGAGGGTGCTGGCCATCATGCTGTACATTTTTTTCAGATATTATTTCTCAAAAACTCAAAAAGGCGACTTAGAAAACTGCAAGACGTGTACTCTGAAAGATGTGAATTTCACATGATGTGACTGCTGTATGAATAAGAATTGTTATCTAATAGATTTTTGTGGAATTGTCACTTATTTATATAATGCACTGTTATAAGTTCATCTTTAGCAACTTTCAGTTAAAGAGTTATCCAAAATGTACAAGTTTAAAAGCTCTATATAACTGGATATTGAGATAACTGGTGTAATACATAAGGATATGAACTTTGAGTTCAATTGAGTGTGAAAGGACATTTCTTCCAGACCTATGAGAGCAGAAAGGAGACTTATGAGTCAGCTAATCCAATGATAACACTTATTAATGCTTAGCTTGCAGATTTTAATCTTGAAGTGTGTATATGTATTAAAGCCTGCATAGATTTTTTTTATAACAGATAATCTTTAACTACTGCAAACATCAGTGTTATATTCTTTTCAATTTATTTAAAATATATAGATAACTTTCTACACTTTCATTTGCTTCTTTAAATAAACTGATGAAAAGGAAGTCAATATTGACTTCACATTTAGGTGGAAGAATAAACATTATAACTTCCTTCCAAACACAAAATTAAAAGGGTGAAAATAAAAATCCATCTCAGCTGGCACTGACATTTATTGGACCCTATATCTCCATTACCTGGTCTTTAAGTAGATAGCTGTAAGTGCACAAATTTGTGTTTTATAAGCAGCCCTAAATCATGGTTTTCTGGTTTCACTGAAATTTGCAGCATTCACCAAAGAAGTCCAGCCGTGTTCTCTTCAACACTTATCTGCTCTATGCTCGACCACATGAAGGAAGATGCCTCTAATCATTTAACACTAAACAGACACCTCATGTGTAGACCAAAACAGATAAGTAAACAGGTGATTGGGCAGTGATCAAAGATTCAAAGTTACTTTCAAAGAGATTATTTTTCTTTAAAATAACTTAACGGATTGTGGTAATTACTGACTGACAACTCCCATTCCATATGATAAGCACCTATTGTTATCAGTATGTCTGTGAGGGGAGTTACAGTACTGTCACATGCCATCTACAGTGGCTGGTAACGACTCTTTAAACTGTAGCTGCTCCTCTTTCTGCAAAACTTGAAATTTTACAGAATTTTAGCATGTTGTAAACTAAAAAGTAGATAAAATACATACATGAAGTCTTTTTTGTATAACATTTCAAAAGACTCAGTATTTACATGGTGCTCTAAAACATTTTCTCATCCAGTCAGATTTGATATATTGTGCCCACTGAATAAGCAGCAGATGCATGCTTAGAAATGCTGTTGTCATGTAATAGTGAAGAATATTATCTCTTTGTGAAAGTCTACCATTGTGAAAAAAAAGTTACATGGGACTTGATGGAGTCCTGTAAAAAAACCAAATAACGCTTGCAGAACCACCTTTAACTGCAATAACATGAAGTGATTGTTCTCTGTATGACTTTGTTAGTTTTTTGCATCGTTGTGGAGGAATTTTAACCCACTCTTCCTTACAAAGTTGGGGGCGGCAGTTCAGTTTGTTGGTGACTGGTTGGGAACCAGAATTCTGCTGAGTGGCCCTGGCTCGAAACTCGCCTGTGGCAGTTGGAGGCCTGTGGAACAGAAATATCAGAGGCCAATTCAAGACCCACCATGGACCTACACGGGGTGCACTGGAGGCTCAGAGAGAAGTGGACCTAACCCCCCCCACGTGTGTCGTCACTCGTGTGGAGGAAATTGTTGCTTTGTAATTTCCCCATTAGGGGATAAATAAAGTATCTCTTCTTCTTCTTTTCTTTTTCAGCCATTCTGTAGTCAATTTGCTGGTATGCTTAGGATCACTGTCCTGTTGCAAGACCCAATTCCAGCCAAGCTTTAACTGCTGGACAGATGGCCTCACATTTGACTCTAGAATATTCTGGCATACAAAGCCCATGTCCTGTGGCTGTAAAACAAGCCTAAATCATCACCCTCCACCATCTCGGGTGACATTTGGTATGGGGTAGCATTGTACATCAGAGCCAGACATCGCCACTTTGGTCTTGTCTGTCCAAAGGAAATTGTTTCAGAAGTCTTGTGGTTTGTTCTGATGCAACTTTGCCAAACCAAAGCCATGCACCCATGTTCATTTTAGAGAAGAAGCTTCTGCCTGGCAATCCTTCCAAACAAGGCATGCTTGTTTAGTCTTTTTCTGATTGTACTGTCATAAACTTCAACATTTAACATGCTGACTAAAGCCTGTAGAGTGTAAGACTCAGGGTTGTTGTTTTTTTTTTTTAATTTCTCAAAGCACTGCACAGTCTTACTTTGGGTTGAATTTGCTGTTTACCCTCTTAGTTCCTAAGGAAGCTGGTAGGGTGTACTTAGTTTTTCAAAGGACTGCATAGAGTCGTGTGAAAGCTTTCTTTGTTATATGACTATATGTGGCGTGAGTAGCATTTGTGCTGAGATTTTGTTTGCTGGCTTGTTCAGTTTTTTTCACTTTATCCATCTCAGAACCTTAGGAGGATCTTTCAAGGCTCTAATTAGACAGTTTCATGTCTTTGCACACTATGCTTAAGCCAAGCTCCATGCTAAAAGTGACCACAAATCACCATTTGATTTACTGTTTAAAAGTTACCTTTAGGCCTAGTTGGGTGTTTCAGTGGCCACCAGTGGCACATAAACAGCAGATGTAACAAAGAAAGGCCAAAAGGCTGATTCCTGTGTCATCTGAGGTTAGCTGACTTGTCTTTTTGGTGTTTGCGTGCAGAAAAGGAGGCCATCACAATGTTGTTAATCTTACATCCCACAGACTGCCATCCAAGGGAGAACCATTAGTACTCATTGTGAAAAGTGAGTTGTCGAATTGCTCACTAAATTAAAGGCAGACTTAAATCTTCTAAAGGAGAGGGGCTTGGAAGTAAATAGGTGGTTTTCCTGTTCGTTCCAAAGTAAATAAGATAGAAAACTGTTTCCATCCACTTTGGAACTCACTTGCCTGGGTCTTATTTACACCATGAGCTATTTAGTCATCTTGCACCAGCACGTTCATGACCATATGCACACATGAAAGATATTGTACACATAAAGCAAACCTTGAGAGGCCAAATCTTGTCTAGTTGAAATAACGGAAAAGGTTTAACAATGCGTGTGGTGAACCAGTTAAATGCCCAACCTCTGACTTGATAGTTTTAACAACTTAATAATATGTGCAAAAGGGCAAAAGTGAGGTTCCAATTATGGCAGGATTGGAGAAAAAAACAATCTGTTTGCAAGATTGTTTCATGACTGGAAACAATTTCAGAAACCAAACAGCAGGTTAAGTGTTTTATTTTGCTTTGGTTCATTTAATGCAGTGCTTTGAAATCAGTTCAGGTGTCACTGGCAGACATAGTAATTGCATGTTAATTCCATCTAATATATCTCAAAATTGTGTAATGAAACAATAAATCCATGACGCTGCCTATTACCTCCTGTGCCTGCAGTCAGTGGAAACTTGCCAAGCTTTCATAATCCCCTCTTCACAAATGAAAATGCACAACAAACTGAAACCTGATATCCTGACATCATAGTTTCACTTGTGTGTAGACTCGCAGGGTGCTCTCTTCATACAAGAGTGTACACTCGACAAGACTTAAGGCCACTTAGCAAGCTTTTTAGTGGTTTTCAGCCCCTGTCAGAAGTCAAGTGCAGTCCTTTGGTTTTGTTACCATGAGCGCTCCTCTCACTGAGCCAGTCTTCAGCTGCAGCAGAACCACAGAACACAAACCCATCAAATTTCACCCCAGTGTCAAGCCATGGGGGATTAACTTTCAACCAATAACACGCAATTAGATTTATTTTCCCCTCCTAAGCCTATTAGGCAACAGCTGAGCAGTCAGTGGGCTTTCTTTAACTGATTTTAATTGTGTTTCTCATGCTTAATGAACTGTGTGCTGCGGGGGGTGGAGGAGTCAAGGAAGCACTCCTGTTACACAAGCCACACCTTAAGGGTTCAAAAGCGGATGAGGTGATCTCGACTCTAGGGCAGAGCTGAGTTTCCTTGCTTAGATTTGTGAACTCTTCAAAGTGAAACTGACACTGCCCATAATCAGGTCACTTTGTGTGCCTTTCATGGGCTTGCTAATCCTGTTAAGCAGAAATAAAGACGTGACCGTATCTTATACTCAGGGCCTTTCCGCTGTTCATTTACAGGCCTTTTTTGCCTTTTTTACCCGTGTATACATGCAGGTTTATCCCTCATTGAGTGGCTCCCCTGCTGCATTACACCAGGGGCAGAAACTGAAGGTATATACTTAATTTCATTGTAAATTTGGTACAGTTTCCAGCAAAAAATAGCACTGCAGCAACTTTGAAGTTAGTAAGTTGTTTTACTTTTAGACTGGAAGTATCCAGGCTCTGTGTTGGAGCAATATATTTGAATTTCAAAAAAATAGATTAAAAAAATAGGACAACATTAATTTTAGGTTTACATCAGCAAAATTCAGGGATTTAGAACTTGCTGCAAACCCCCTAATCTAACTTAGACTTGCAATCTTATATCCATCCATCCATCCATCCATCCATCATCTAGCTTACAATAAATAATATCCCCACTGAAGCTTATATTGTGAAACAGTACTGTTTTCAGAATATTTGTCTTTTTTTTAAGACTGGTTTAAGCTGTAAGAATTTAATTCAGATCTACATGGAAACAAATGCCTAACCATGCTCAGGATTTGTCAAGTCACATTCTAGTACTGGTGCTGTGTTTTTACAAAGCAGTAACAAATCACAGGTATCAAATACACACTTTCCAAATCTTGTCCAGTATGGTCATTTGTTTCTACTTTAGTCTGAAAGTACAATGTGATCGTCAAACAGAACAGTCTGCCACATAGGTGTTTGTCAAAAAACAGATACTGTCTCATTTTTACCACTGAAATGAAGCCACTTTACTGTGACTGCTGTGCTTTACTGTGTTGTGCCATCAATCAGATGTGAGAGATATCTTTTTTAAACTTACAGATTTACCTATTAGCTGCAAACTTGGGATTCAGCTAAAATCGGGTTCTCTGTGAACTTTTTTTATTCACAAATAGATTGATTTTTCTTTTGTTCACAAAATGCCAAGCACAGCTAAAGAGCTGAAATGGACTCAAACATATTTCCTATGTACACTGGCAAAATGAATTTTTAAATCAAACAATCAAGACATGATTGAAGTGCAGACTTTCAGATTTAATTCAAGAGGTTTAACAAAAGTATTGTATTAACTGAACCATCTACGAAATACAGCCACTCTTAATGAGGTAGGCACACCATTGCCAAAGTCTGTGATCAAAACATTCCTTCATGAATGCAAATGGTTTACAGCAAGGTGCAAATCACTAGTTATACCTAAAAACAGGAAGGCCTGATTACCCAGAAAATACCTGAAAGAACCTGTCTATTTCTGGAAAAAAAAATCTTTGGACATATGAAACTAAGATTATCTTGTATCAGAATGATAAAGAGAAAAGAATGGAGGAGGAAAGGAGCAGCTCATGATCCAACACATACCATATCATATGTCAAACATGCTGGAGGCAATGTTGTGGCATAGACATGATGTGACTGCTCGCAGAAGTAGCAGGATGACTTCTGAAGTATACAGGGCTACACTCTCTGCTCAGATTCAGCCAAATGCTGAAAAACCAATCGGCTGGTGCCTCACAGGTCAAATGGATAATGATCCAAAGCACACTGCAAAAGAGTTTCTCAAGGCAAAGAAATATATTCTTCAATGACTGAGTCAGTGAGCTGATCTCATCCCTACAGAGCAGCTTTTCAGTAACTGGGGAGAAAACTGAAGGCAGAGAGACCCATAGACAAGCAGCAACTGAAGGAGGCTGCAGTAAAGGCCTGGCAGAGCATCTCATTAGTAGAAACACAGCATTTGGTTCTAGACTTAAGGCAGTCACTGAATGCAAATGATTTTCAACCAAGTATTTTGTTTTTTAAATCCTTGTATTTAAAATTATGATAGTTGGGGGAATATGTACAAAAATGGCTCTAATTCCTAAACAGTGCATGTAATTCTTTTGTCAAACTCCTTGAATTAAAGCTGAAAGTCTGCACTTCAAACATGTCTTGATTGTGGTGGTGTACAGAGGCAAAATTTCAAAAATTGTGTTGTTGTCCAAACATTTATGGATGCTCATCTATGCATATACTAAGTTTAAATGAAACATAGCTCCCCGGTTTAGTAGCAAAGAGATCAATTACTTTTAAGCCCTGGCAGTTTGTGTACTACATGCTAAAATACCTAAATCTCAGAAATACATTGGCTGAATTTAAGCCAGAAACATGTTATGTTAATATGGTACCTACAGTTGAATTTTTAAATCGAATACGCTCAAGCAAAGACCCAAAAGAAAAATAATATGTAAGTGTCAAAATATTTACAGTCACAAATGTACTATATATTGATACAGCAAATGACTAAAATACAAAGTTAATCTTTTGTGATGGTTCGAATATAGCATAAATGCAGGGCTAATGATTTCAGAAGCAGTGGAGCTCTTGCTGACAAAGAGATTGATCTTTTTCTAGAGGACAATACCTAATGGTACCTATTCTTCTGATCATATTCACATTCACACCAGAAGCTAAATCACCCTCATAGAATGCTCTTTGTACCCAATTTCTCTTCTATTCCCCTGCCTCTTGCTTTCTGTTCTGTTACATATGTGATATCTAACTCCTACACAATTACAGTACTTGACAAATGAAATATCCATCCTTCCTTGCCACGTGGATGAAATATCTTTGCCAGCAAATTTGAATGAACCCATAAGGAGAGTACTTAATCACATCCTCATGCAAGTGAAAACAGCAGCGGCGGCACCTCAGTGCAAAAAATAAGAAGAAGACAGAGGGAGAATCATCATACGCAGGGAAACACGAGACAGAAGACGTGACACGCAGTTAATCACCAAGCCACCAAAACATGCTTAATATGTTACATTACTTTGTTCTGAACTAAGCGTGTCTTTCTGATCTAGCATTAAGTCCTTGACACCAGTCCTCGTAGATCCAACAAATTGCTGCCATTAAAAGTAGATTGCTACACCCAAAATGAGAGCAATGAGCACTCAAAGACACATCAAGCCTCACGCAATCCAATCAGAACAAAAACAAACATCTAAAGCTGCAACCTCTCATTATGCCATCCTCCTCCCTGACCCCTGCTTCAGTTTGAAACACTTCTTGATGACTGAACAAACAAATGCCATCATTTTGAGTGTTTAGTGTTTGGGGGCAGATTAGTAATCATATCTCTGTCCTGTTATTCTATGTCTCAGCAGGGAGGAGGAGGTGTGGCATGGGGGTAGGGATGAAGAGAGAGGGGTTGGTGGGCTTCTGCTGAAAACATAATTGGCATGGCCTCGGTGACACTGTCCATCAGACTGTGCTGTGCTTCTCTGTGTGCATTCACAGAGGCCCCTGCAATGTTTCATTAAACAAGGAGCAGGGGCCTCTGAGGAGATGTTTGTGCAGCCTCTGTGGCTCCACCACACAGCAAGTAGCTCACCTCACCATCGCAACTATAATTAGCTCTGGAACCTCAGCTCATAATGAGTCCCCATACATACATCAAGTGTGTGTGTCTGTGTATCTGATTGTAATCCTCGAGATTTTCATGATTGGAGTTTTTCTGAAATAGCTTTATGGTCTGGGTACATTCAGTGACTAGCTCCCCACAGTTGCCATGTGACCACTAAAGGTATATCCCTGAAAATCCCCAATTTCTTCATGAATGCTGACCTGACCCGACCCCACTTGACATGCTGTAAGGTTAGATACCAGGGTCAGTTTGTTTTATCTTCTTTTTTTATTGCAAATTGGATGATTAAGAATCGATGTACACAGCAGTAAAAGTTGATTCCATAATGTCCCTGAATTTTTATTTTTTTTTTGCAGATTTCAGCTGCAGCAACAGCAGCTGATAATGGTGGCAGACACAACATGGTATCACTATGAAAGCAAATGATCTCACCACTATTGTGGTTTTTTGTTTTTAGCAGATTGGACAAATAGTTACATAGATATGGCTAAAAAAAATAATAATAACACAGAAAATGCCACCTGGTGGTCAATCTATATTATCAAAATGGCTGAAAATCTAGTCAGCTCTAGAGCTCATGGAAGTCTATCTCTGTGCCAAAATTCAAAATCCTGTGTCATATAGTTTTTGCAGTATCGCACTTGCATGAAGGACCACATTGCCAGTGGCAGTGGTGACATGGTGTCACCATGAAAGTGCATGATCCCACAATCAATTTGGTTTTTATTTTGTGCAGATCAGATTAACAGTCACAAATACATGGCTAAAAAATATAAAATATGTAGCAAAATAAAGCCATTTTGAAGCCATCTAGCATTTTGGCTTTAGCTGCCTAGTTTCAGGGGTATCAGCTATAGAGATCCCTACCTTCTCTTTGTTTCACTCATAGTGTCAAAAATCTTAGTTGTGAGCAGTTTCATAAGCTATTTTCTTTCTATCAAACTAAATTCACCTACCTTAACTAGCTATAACCACACATTGCATAAAAGTTGGATATACTCACCACATTTTAGTTAGTGGAGTCTCTCTGTGATTACTCATGCTAAGGGTTTTATCTTTTTTGTCATTTTTCTAAGTTGCCATCTTGGTGTGCTGAAATCGGACATGATGAGTGAGGAACAGATCTGACTGAGAAACCATGGGATACTGCACACTCATAGGTTAGCAGGTTGTCAGCCACGCAGTAAGTCATAAGCTGCTCTATCTTCCTGCTGTCACTGATGTGGACCACAATTTATTTAACACACATAAGTTGCATTTAAAATAAGTGACTGGGTCCACAAACTGTTTACTGAGGTCATAGGGTTCCCATAGACATTTCCCCCTAGATTTCTATACTGGTTTCCTCCTGTTGGCCATTAGAAAGAATACAGGCTTAATGCACTTTAGGCTATGGTTTCACTTTTCAGACCCAGAAGTCCATCCATCTTTTATATACAGTACAGTATATGCCCATAAGAGGAGATACATGACAGCTAGTAAACACTGATGTCATCATCTCAGTAATGCTAGCTATATTTCCTTTGGTTGGTAGGTGTCCTTTGTTAAAAAAAAAAAAAAAAGTTCCTATCTGAAAGATAATGAGAAAATTGTTTTTGGGAATATGCACTTTCTGAAACAAAGCCTCTTTTCAAATCACTGTAAAATAAAAATGGCAGTGCTCCTATTTTTTAAATTTGGTTTGACTTAGGCACAAAAAATACCTGGTAACGTTTAGGGAGGCGTTAGGGAGATATTGACGTTTGGGTTAAAATTATTATATTGTCAAGGCTAAGAGACCGTAGTCATTGTGCCAACAGTAATTTAAAATTTTAGATTTAAGAATGAATTTTTAAAATAACATTAGAAACTGGACATGTGAAAGGAAAACCAGCTATATTCTGGAGAGTTTTTTGTGAGGGATGTGGATCATTAAAAGAATTCTGTCGATGAAACAAGGGTTAGCTTGGACTGTGAAGAAGTGTCAGGAAATACAATCTTTATTTGTGAAGAAGTGTCAGGACATTTATCAAAAACAAATATGCAAATACAGAAAGAGATAATGGCTATTTGCTTCTTTTTTGACAGGATGTTTATCCGTTTGAACCTTTATTTAGCTGACAAAAGCACAAAGAAAAGATTTTGAATAGTTTAACTGACCAACCTAATAGTATTTTGCAAATATACACAAATGCAGAATTTGGTGGCTGCAACACACTCAACAAAGGTTGGAACAGAATTAAAATAAGATTGAAATTTATACAGAATATTCAAGTAACACTGGTTTGGAAAACTTCACATTAAGTAGGCCAGTTGGGAGAAGATGAGTTATCGTGACTGGGTATAAAAGTAGCATCTATCAAAGTCTCAGTCTTTGCAAACAAGGATGGGATGTGGCTCCTCCCTTTGTGCCATAATTTGTGAGAATTGTTATTTCAAAAGGAACATTTCTCAGTCCAAGAATGCAGATAATTTAGGTTTTTCAGCATCTGCATAATATTCTGAAAGTATTCAGAGAATTCTGGGACATCTCACTATGTAAAGGGCAGGGTTGGATCCCAGTGATGAATGCAAGTGATCTTCAGGCTATCAGGTGTTATAGTCTGAGGTTTTTCTCTTTGTGGGACTGTGATTTATTTCTTTATAAGATGCTTAGTTTTCCTTTTTTCTGTCCCATACTATATTCTTTTCAGTTTAGTTGCAATTCTCTCTTCCCAATGCCTTGTGTTTTAGGTCCATTGTCTCTTTGTGTAGTTTGTATTCTCCTGTTTTGCCGGTTATGCTATGTCTTTGGTTATTCTGGGTTTTAGTTATTTTTTAGGTTGATGTTCTATTTTGTTCTAGACAGCTTTTACTGACTCACATTCTGTTATGATTTTGGCTTCATTAGTTTCTGTGTTTTCATTATGTTCCTGTCGTTCAGAGTTCTAGTAGTTATGTTTTGCATTCCTTCCATGCCCCCTGTGTTTCCATGTGTATTTAGTCACTGTGCTTAGTTTTTCCTAGTGCTTCCCTAAAGTCTTCTGTCAAGTTCAGTCTTGTGTCTGGTTCTCAGTCACGTTCCTCATTTCGTGTTTTACTTTGGTAACCAGTTTTGTCCTGTGCATTGTGTTTAGTTTACCTTCCTACCCCTGATTGTCACCTGTGCTTCTCTCCCTTCTGTTGCTTGTTAGTCGTTAGTCCTTGTCTATTTATACTCTGTCTTTCCTCAGTTCAGTGTTGTGTTGCATATGTTATTCCCTGCATGTGTGAGAACTCTGATCATGCATTTCCCTTACCTGGAACTGAAATCTTGGGCTTGTTTTGTATGTAAGTGTTTGGCTATTAAAGCCCTCTTTAGTTCACTCTTCTTGCCTGGTCTGCTAGAGTGCTGAATATTGGGTCCTCTCTGCACTCCTCACACATGGAAAACCATGACATCTGGTGCCACTGCCCAAGAAACCATTATGTTACTTTGACAAATATAACCACCTGGGCTCAGGAGGACTTTGAAAAACCATTGTCGCTAAACACAGTCCATCACTGCATCCAGAAATGAAACTTGAAACTGTACATCAGCTCTGTGAAGAAACACTATAAAGTTCTTTGGGCCTGAGCTCATCTCAGATGCAGCAAGAGATTAAATCATACACTGAGGTCCAAAGAGTCCACATTTCAACTCATTTTCAGAAACAACATAGAATTCTAAGTGCCAAAGATGAAAATGACCATTCAGATTGTTATCACCATCTGTGATGGTATGGAATTTAGGGTTAGAACCCATGAAATGGTGGAGTTTCAAGTACTTGAAGATACCATTGACTCTGAGACTTGTATTAAGATTTTTAGAGAGGCATATACTGCCATCAAGGTGATGTCTCTTCCTGGAACAACTTCTTCTTCTTTCGGCTGTTCCCATTAGGGGTCGCCACAGCGGATCATCTGCCTCCATCTCACCCTATCCCTTGCATCCTCTTCCCTCACACCAACCCTCTGCATATCCTCCTTCACTACATCCACCAGTCTTCTCTGTGGTCAATCCTGTCCATCCTGGTCACTCCCAGGGAAAATCTCAACATCTTCAGTTCTGCCACCTCCAGCTCTGCCTCCTGTCTTTTTGTCAGTGCCACCGTCTCCAAACCATACATCATAGCAGGTCTCACTACCGTCTTGTAAACCTTCACTTTCACTCTTGCTGCTATCCTTCTGTCACAAAGCACCCCTGACACTTGGCTCCACCCACTCCACCCTGCCTG
>VUQH01000398.1:2017-26496 GCA_015106775.1 Etroplus canarensis | reverse complement strand
TGCGTGCTTATTTTGCACATTGTCATGGATTTTGCACAGTTCGGCGGTGGATTTGGTGACGGTGATGTTACAAGTTCCATTAAGAGACTAAATCCATCAGTAACTGAAGAATCGTGGCGTCGTGTATTTCCTGGAGGGAGTGATAGGAACTGTAAATAAAAGACTTATTATGAAGTGCATAATATGAAGTGATATTATGAAGTGCACAGAGGCAATATGAGAAAAACCCAAAATCGGCACCGAATTTATAACCTTGCATTATTTCCTCATATTGTCCGCATATCTAAATGGTTGTCATCCTGATTGTCCTAGTCCATGATTTTACCACTCCTGGTGTGATCCTAGATATATCCCTGCTGTCCTGCTACGATCAGCATTTTTCGCGGAATTCCCGACTGATTTCTAGGACACTCCCACATATGTCTGCAGACAGTACGCAGAGATTCGTAGTATTGTCTCAGGAGTCGATGATTCGCACACTTTTTCCGCGTCTGACGCGGAAAGTATGTCGAAATGATATAATTTGCCTCCGCAACTCTTCCTAATCTTGTCGGCACTCTAGTGGACGCCAGCCCTAAGAGAAATAGGCCAGGAAATGTAATCTTTACCAGATGTGGAAGAATATCTTTGTGGGAGAAGATAATTAAGTTTCTAGGGTTTATTTTTTATATGAACTTTGCTACAAAACAAAAATGAAGTGCTGTGTGCCACAAAGTCATGCATATTCTCAGGGAGAGTGGTGGGTTGCTTATTTTCTCAATACTTGCTAACAAGCAAAGTTTGCAAAAGCTTTATAATGTTGACACGCCTACAGTGACAAGGGAGCGGTGGCAAAGGTGGTGCCACATTATTCTATCTTTTTGGTAATGCAAAAATGTTTTAATTGGAAAAAATCTTAAAGCCTTTTTCCTTTTGCATGTGTTGGTATTTTTGTTGTTTTGTCTTTCAGTCTTTCTGCAGTTTTCTCTTTTTGTTGTTTTCCCTGGCTGACCTCTTTCACTCAAATCAGCTCTAGCATCCAGTTAAGATGGACAATACCTGAAGAGCAAACAGAAAAATGATGATCAGTATCATTTTCCAAAGTTAGACAAAGTGCCTTTAGATCTTTTTGGATATGTTGATCTGTATTCTATACAGTTCTCAGTGGGGAAATGAATCATAGTGCTATGCCTCTGAGTCATCTAGCCGTGCAGAAACTATGGTGTCATTATGTTGATATTTTGTCTACTATTAGCCACAAGGAACAACTGCTCACGCTGATATGCATAATGCCAGCCAGTGTGGACAATTGCTAAGAAATACATCGAGCATACTTTTTCTGAATTCGAAATGCAGACAAGCACACACACCACATGTGCATGTGTATGGACACAGTCTCAATGGTTGTTGTGCTAATATGTTTTTAATGTCTTTGGGATGCAGTCGACATCTCTAATTTGTTTTTGTCTAAGCTGTGTGCTTATGTGGATGGGGACATCAAAGCAGTAAAAATAGCATTTCTCATTAACCACCCTTTCCCTCTCATTTATTTTCCTCGTCCTCACTTGCCAGTTTGTCCACATAAGTGTTTTTTTTTAGGGACAGCTTGTGAAGTTGTGAGGAGGAGTTGCTGAAGGAAAGATAATGGGCCGATGCTTGGTCTCCGTTTACTGTTTCGTATATTCAGTCCTCAGCAGGCTTTCATTAGAAACTCATCATCATTTGAATTTTCTACTGCAAAAGACTTGTGTGAAATCAAGTCATATAATGTGAATGAAACACCCAGTTTAGTTATTGAAATGGACTGATAGCATGAATACTGTTTGAGACAAACATTAACAAAACATTAATTTTCACTATTGATTTCAGTCTGTTTTTTGACCATTTACAGTCCAAAGAAAAAACAAAACAAAATAACATAAGCTTAGAGGGACAGTTTTTATTTTGCCTTAGTTAGGATTCAGTTATATCCTTATGAAAGCTTAGAGTGAACCATTTGAGTAATTCACAATGAATTAGGAAAAATGTATTAAATATTTGATAGCTAGTTTCAGATAGTCACATGCTGTAGAAGTGAATGGGAAATTATGGTATATAAGATCAAATGATCCAGCAGCATCTCCATCATGGGAATTCACCTCTTGATTCACTTTAAGTTGTATTCCTTAAGTGTACATTATTTTAATAAATAAAGCTCTATGGATGTTGCAGATCCTTCATGCAATAGTAAATTGATGCAATTATATATACGGAAGTGCAGATTCCACAGCCTTGAGTTTTGAACAGCATATTCTAGATGTTTACTTATTTGTCTTTTGGATGATGCTTACAAATGCAGACATGTTACAAATTTAAAGAAAATCATTAATCCCAACAGTGAAGGAACGGAGAAGTTTGGTTTTGCTGTAACAGGCACTGTGCTGGCATGCTGAAACATTTATATCCTCATTGAAGTGGTCTCTTCCAAGATGCAAAAACCCACATTCATAGAGCACAGGGGGTCACTGAATGGTTTGATGAGGAAAAAACATAATCAAAATCTCAATCCGGTTAATCGCCTGAGGAAGATTTTGAATCAGTGTGAGATAGCAATCTCCACCGCCATCATGAAAAATCTAACCGAGAGAATCTCTTTTGATTCAATGGCGTTTCATCTCTCCAGCGGTGTTTCAGAGACTTGAACGAATTTGAAATGTAAAATGTGGGTGTTTGCATCTCTATAGCAAACATTTTTCATTCATCATGGTGGCAAGAAGAATAGCTCAACTTTGGTATATTTCTGTGATTTCACAGCAAACCAACACCAGGTATTTTTGAGTAATCACCTTTGTCCTATGATGAAACATTTAATTTCCAATGGGTGTGGCTTCTTTAAGAATGATGGTGTCCCCCTTCTCTAAAGTCAAAAGGAATGAATCTGCTTTTACATCTTCTTACATTTTCTTCATATGTACATGGTTAAATTTAGAAAAATAAAGAGCCCTTTTGCTTGCAAGGATTACTCAAGAAATGTGATCCGTTCTCTGTGCTAAATAAAACAGCTTTCCTCTAGGTGTAATCACAATGCAGCATTTAGGCAAATTAAGAGAGAGCTGCATTTGACTGATGATGAAAATGTATTTACTCCATACAGAAAGGCCCCAGCAGGCTGGTGGATTCAAACCCAGGTCCTTATTGCTGTGAGACAATAGTGCTAACCACCAAACCATTGTGGTGGCCCTAATCAAGACAGTCATATTATTTATGTGAGACCGTTGAATTGTCAATATCTTCAAGTATAAGTCAAGACAGATGTCATACAAGTTTTACATTTATTGGGGTCTCTTTACAGGTAATAAAAATGAAGACATTTGAATGTTGAACTATTGAATGGAGATATATGCAAATAGTGGTTTACTAGTGACTGAAAAACTGTTTATTCTTCTTGTCACTGATTCAGCCTGGTTGTGAGTGACTCAGTATGGTCAAATGTTGGAAAATAGTCAGTTCTGAAAGATGTGATCTTGGCCTAAATTTCTGAATTGGATTTGGTTACCATAGTAATGGCCACAGACAAGTCCATCTATTGAACAGTGCCAGTGGGCATGCATTTTTATGACTGTTCAGCCAGTCTGTATAGTTTTGCATGCTTTCCATCTAGCATTGCTATTCAAGCCAAACTGTTGCTCATTTTGAATCATATAGCCTCAGTAATGGTTGTATTATTGCACTGTTTAAGTTCAGCTGATAATGAGGTTCGTTTAAAACAGTGTGAAGAGTTGAACACTGATTCTAAAACAGAAGAGGATAATGCTAATCATCCCCAGCCATAACTGAATACATTATTCTTAGCCACTTCATGTTGCTGTGGAAACTGTTTTTAGAGTCAGTAGGTCTGCCAAGGGTGTGCAAATAAACTTGTCATTGTGTGTGTGCATGTGTGTGTTTGTATGGCTTGGCATACTATGTGTTTTATCAATTGAAATGTTGCACAACCCAGCTGCAATGCATGTTTGACAGGTTGATTTGAAAAACAGATGAACAGATTCACAGAGATTCATGGTGGGTGAGAAATAAATGAAAAAGTAATGATGGAGACAAAAGAAAGTGACAGATGATGATTGGGGTGTGGGGGCACACTAAGAGTTGCAATGAACACAGACAAAAGAGGAGTGAGGATAGATCTCCTGAAAAGGGGTGAGACAAAGACACACACAGAGGGAGAAAGAGCTTGAAATATGATTGTTGTGGCATATATGTGTAGTGCATAGGTGTGTATTAAACCATCTCTGTGAAGTTCAATGAATTGGCTCTATTAATGAAAGTGTGAACCACTGTGGTCATGTATCCAGGACACACATAAAAACACACTATGCCTACTCTTCAGGCTCATATCATTACCCATCATTACACCCCCCATTTGGCATCAGCCGGCCAGATCGATCATAGCCGATAACTCTGTCTCACTCCAGGCCAGCCTATCTATCTCTATATCACCCTCTCTCATATCTTGCTCTGCCTGTATCTCTTTTTCACACCATATCTCCTGTCTTCCCGTCTCAACCCCCTCACACAACTCTCTCCTGCCTACAAACTGTATCAGTTTCAAAATTGCTTAAATCGTCCACCTACCTTATCCTCGTTATTTTTTAGCTTCACTTTCTCTAAAGTATCTTCCTCTTCACCTCTTGACGAACAAACCTCACTATCTAAAACTCACTAATCTCCTGCTGACTTCTTTTTCGGTTCTGAACCATATTTTCCTCACTCATATCGCTAGCTTTTACCATTCTGACAGACATAGCAGTCACCTTGTATTTTCATTTGTCACTGACCTGCATTCAGCTTCACTATAATACACCTCTTCTTTTTCTGCTGTACCCTGCTGCATCCTTTCATCTTTCTCTTAGTCTCTGTCACTCATCTTGCTCTCACTTGGTCAGCCCAGTCACACCAGCTGTGCCTGCATGTGGCTCACTGTCGCTTCCTCCTTATCCTCTTCCTTGTGCTCCTCTTCCTCCTCTAACTCTACAACGCCATCTTTACCAATAGAAAGTGGTGCTTACATCAAGATTTGAAGGCTCAAGGCTGTGCTTGACAGTCACTTGGAAAAGTTGAGAGATTTTCCTGTGTATGTTGACATGTTTTATGCATATAAGATGCACAAAAAAGCAAGCAACTTGCAGATGCGATGATGAACACTTCAAGAATAGAAAAAAATATTTCATGTTAATCTCATTGGAATCTGGTTGGAAAGGAAAAGAGCGATCAGCTGCTTTTTGGCTCTTTCTGCTTCTCTGTCCCTCTCTTTGCTTACATCTCTTCATCTAATGATGCTCTTGCTTGTGTATGCTCCACATTGATTCTAATTCAATTTGGATGGAATGGGTCTTTCAGACAATTGTCTGCAGCGATGGCCCCAGATGGATTTTTAGCTTCCTCTGCAGGCATTAGAGATTAATGGGAGGAAGGCCACACTGGACAGAAGACAGCAACAATCAATTTCTCAATAATTCCATATTTACACATTCTCGTGTAAAGAGAGTAGTAAAGAAGAGAGAGAAAAAAGAGGGACTGTGCCTCAAGATTGGAACACCTCTCTCCTTGGAGAAAAACAGTATTCCAGGAAAAAATTAATGCAACATTGTCACAACAAGGCGAATCTATGCCATTCTATATTTATGACGTGCCCTTCTGTGCATGTCATAAATATGCATGTATGCAAGAAAAGTCTTTTTTCATGAAATATGGGCAGAGACTTTGATAAATTGGTATTCAACGATGGTTAAAGTTAACCTTAAATAAATCCACAAAGAAACCAACTATTCTTGAGTATTATGTTACTGATTATAACATTTTCTGATTAACCTTTTTTGTGATTCACACCTTTTGTGGTAACATTTATGACATACTATATATGCATTCACAAACAAATTTCAAGCTGCACAACAAGCAGACATGTGCAGTACAGAGGCTACTAAAATTGTTGTAACTAGTCCAACTGTTGGCCAAACAAAATCAAAATAAGACCCAGCTTGTAAAAACATACATTGTTTTTTTTAATTACTCACAAGCCAGCTGCTGGAGACTCAGAGCTGTGACCATTTGAATGTGATCATGTAGTGGCATGCAGCTTTTGTGCAGTAGATTTGCTTTGGCATAGTCTGTTTTCTTGCTCACTGTTGTGACACTTTTGCCATAGGGAACCAAATTCATGTGTGTCCTTTTGTACCAATATGCACAAGTGCGTTAGCAAGTATGTCCACTTGTCCTGAGGCGTGTCACTATACTACATTTGTCTCACGTCAAAACACTGGTGACTTGCCAGACGTGAGCTGTGTGGTGATGTCATATAAACCAGCATAAAGCAGCACAGGCCTGCGGTGTAGCAACCCTGGCCTCTTAATATCCCTGGCTGTCTGTAGTGGCTATTGTTTTCTTGCTTTCCAACTCCTTGAGCATCTGGCTGAGATGGTCTCTGGAGGCTGTGCTATAAGCCCCTGACTTGCTCCCTTCAGGCCATCTCTCTGACAGGAGATCAGACTACATCAGTATGTGTGAGAGGTACAGCAGGATCTGAGGGATGGATCCTATTTCAGCTGATCCAGCACACTGAGTGGTGGTTGCCAGAGACTCACAAAAACTGACTTTGTGCACCTTTGTGTGTTTGTGTGTGTGGACATGTGTGTTCTTAGTTGTGTGAGATGTGAGTGTTTTTTTAAAAGCAGTGAAAGACAGTTGAGATAGTGTGAGAGAGAGAGAGAGATGGAAAATATGTTTGCCCTGTTCACACCGATCTGTTTGTGTGGGAGTGAATTAACATCTATGTGGGCTGGAAGGGAGGCTGAATATGCAAAACAGTTGGAACAAAGGCTAATAACTCTGGAGCTGCTGTGCAAAAAGATGGTACATTTCCTTGACTTTTGTGGTAGCCAAACAGGCTTCTTTGGAGGAAGAAGATGGGTGCCTGTTATTTTTGAGTAATTTAGAGAGCATATCTGAACCAAAGGGAGAGACTTTCAGCCTGAGTGGTGAACCGAGATGGTTGAATTTGAAACTACTTACCCTTCACATTTTAAACTTAATTCTCCTTCGGCAGAGTTCATCTGTTATCCTCTGAAATATGTTTAAGTAATGTACTTAACAACTAGAACCTGATAAAACAGTTTTAAATTCCAGCTTTTACTGCAAGTGCATTTTAAAAGCAAGGACAAATGGAGTGAAGGAGATAACAGTTATAATTGGAAGGGATGTAATTTTGTGATGTAGATGTTTGAGGGCACAAATTATTAATTCAATTGACTAAATTAAGCAATTTGTGGGTACAAATTATTAAGCTGAGGGAATGAGAAAGGATACTGAGTGAGCAAACTAGTAAGATGTTGGTGCAATGTGCTTGTGAAAGATGTAATTCATGAAAAAGATTCAGCCCTAATCCCACCTGGCTCCTTAACAGTGCATCCAGTCGTCGTTTTCGTAGTAACTTTTGAAATATTTTATTAGTCGAATATTTTTTCAGTCATTCACTTGAGGAGGGTGAATGGCATTGCTGCCATGTTTCCATGAGCATGAGCTAAAAATGTCAGGGTTATGTTGTATTTTGTAACACTGTGTGTGAATGGGCATCTTCGTGCATATGTACTCATGTTTGCCACAGTACACACAATAGAGTGTAATAATGTGCATGTGTGTGTATGTGTGCCTTCTTTTATTTCAGTAGTGGAAGGTTGCTGGCAGTAAAGGGATTTGAAAAGTGCGATTTTGAACTTCTTCATGTTAGAAGTCAGTTTGATCAATGTCTGCTGCAGCTCTCACTTGCTTCAGGGCACAGTGAACCACTGATAGATGAATTCCTCTGTGTGAGTCCATGGACTGATGTGTAGGTGTACAGTGAGAAAAAAGAACAAAAGCAAATCAGAGTCTAAATATATGTGTGTGTTTGTGTGTGTGTGTGTGTGTGTGTGTGTGTGTGTGTGTGTGTGAGCATGCACATACCATAATGTCTACATAGTGTATCTTTATAGTATGGAAGAGGTGTGGGTTTTGTCTATCTGTGTGAGCTTCTACATCTGCGTAGCTCACTAATTCAATCGCATATTGAAAGCCTGTAATTAGGATCATCTTACTTGTAGACTTGTGGTGGCAAACTAAGACACCAATGATTCTCTGGACTTTATCAGCCTGTCCAGGAACAGAATCCACTTGGCAGTCAGGCCTCGGTGCCCAGTCTGGCCCTGGAGCCCAATGGCCTAGAGAGGAACCCATGCACAGAAAACCTTTTAGAGCTCCAGCAATCCGATTAAGGGAGCGCTTTTTCTGCAGCGCTGTTGATGCTGAGATAAGTGTTCTTCTGAACTCCTCAGATCAGTTGTAAAAGCACTATTTCATTAAACCAAGAACTCAAATTTCTGAGTGGATCATCTTGGTTTTCTTCATACATTCTGAGAAGGTTACATGGGGTTGAAAAGCTTGCACATATGCAAACACAGAGACACACACACAAACATAAACACTGGGCATCAAGATATGAAGTAATGATAAAAGGTGCTGCTGACAAAGTGAGAAGTGCTTGATGAATAGGCATAAAAAGATATTTTTTAACACTTTAGATTTGCAGAAAAAAATCTGAGTTATGATTCTAGCATACTCTGTGTTGGTTTATGTGGGTTCTCAAAGACAGGTACAACTTGAAAAGCCTCCGTATTTATCTCCAAGTGTTCTGGCAGAGTGTCAGTAGGATGATGGATGATGTCTTCATCGGTGGCCAATTCTCTGAAGTTGTGGTTTGAGCGCTGGACTGAAAAACAAGATTACATTTAATGGACATTCACTCCCATCCAGAATTAACTGCAGGCTAAACACATACAGCTGCTCATAACACTGCATCCAATAAACCATTTCAGTGTCCAGTGTTTAAAGAAATTGCTAAGCAACGGGCAGATAAATAAGATTACTTACAATTTTCACAATAAAGTCTTGAGTGAGTATTTTATGGAGTGATGAAGAACATATCCTTGTCTCTCATCCAAATGAAATAAAATGTATTTACTAAACAACTAAAATGTTTACATAAGCTTTCATGCAGTTTTGTAAGTATGTGCTAAACACTGTGTGCAGCACATCAGCGAAGTATAGTAGCTATTGAAAGAAATGAAACTGTATTTATATTGTGATACAAATTTACCCCCTAACAAAAATGTGATTTGATATTTTGCTTTTCACAGAGGACATATATCTAGTAATTTCAAGACACTGAGGGACAGAGAATTCAAACTGAAAACTACCATTTATTATTAAACAGAACTGATACATTACCTTTAGCCACCAGCTAAAAAAGGAGAAGCATGAGAAGTAAATACCATAAAAGCCTTGATATGTATAATTTGTAGCTGAAAAAGCCAGTAACTTATCCTGGTAGTTGCTGGGATCTGTTGGTAACTGCTTCATCAACATTCTCAAAAACATTATATACATGATTATCGATATATTAATAGAATATTAATGTCCTTTAATTGTTATTCTTCTTCCTTTATTTTCTATGGCAGTCTAATAAATCAGTATACAACTGTTGCGAGCAAGCAGATTGACTTACTAATAGTGTTTCAAGCCAGTTAAGATATAGGTATGCATAGCCACTTGTGCCTCTTAACTCCATCAGAGGGTGACCTTTAGCATAGCTCGTTCCTGTATAGTTTTCCTCAGGGTGCAAAGATGTGGGCAGAGCTTGGCTATATACAGTATGAGTACTCAGTAGGATCAATACCTCTCTCTAAAGCTGTTCCCAGACACATACCTAGGGGTGGCCTTTGTGACACACAGATAAAGAGAAAACACTCCCCAGGCTGTTAGCATCTACCGATCTCCTCGTGTCCCTGCTTTCCCTCCTCCTTTTCCTTCTCAACCCGCTCAGAGGAAGATGGATAAATCAAACTCGCTTGACAGAGGGGGAAGTATTGCTAATATTTCTATGATCCACAACAATATTGTTGTGACTTAACCTTTTCTTAAAGGGGAGAGAAAAAAAACCCTACCATCCATCCACACTGGGCTGTGCTGAGACAGCTGAAAAAGCTGGAGGGCGGGGTCCATGTATATTTACTAACTCTCTGCTCTATCCATCAAAAGACACACCATGTTGGCTCCACCTGTCTGTCATTGTCCTCTCACATTCCCTGGCAACTTCCTCTCTCCCAGCTGCTTCATGGTCTCTTTCATTTGATATGTGCATTTTTAAAGAGAGTGCTTCTCTTTTTGTCTGCACTGACTCTTTTCTGTCTCTGATCTCTTGTTGCTGACTCCAGTCTTCCACCTTTACTGTCTGTTCCTTTCTTTTCACTCTCCTTTCCTTCCATTTTTCCAAATGCTCTTGGAACAGTAGTGTTGTGTAGTACGAGCATGCTGCCCGAGAAGGTTAGATAGGGTAATTTGAGGCTCTGAGGGTGCCGCAAGGCTTGAATTTAGTTTTAGAAGGTGTGCTGACAGTCAGCAATCCAACACTGATCACACCAAAGTCACACAGATTGGTAAGATGTGTAAAATCCTGGTGGGAAGAGGGTAAGTGTAAATGAGTTAAGGAGAGAGTGCAGACGAAGGAGTGATTGTAGTTTTATCCTCACAGACAGAGCCGACAGAGATGTCACTTTCACCATGGGCCATGTTAGCTATTGAGCTGAAGCTATTTGCACCTGACACAATGGCAAAGCAAGTTTTCTGCCTGAATCCACATGTGTGCCGACTGGGCATGGGCTTCGTGCCATCTGCGTGGGGGTGCAGTGTGAACATATTTAGAAAACAGGATCTATTGTTTAAATTTGTTTAAAAACTGAATTTGACATCTCAGCGAAGAGCGGACACACAGTCAAATGTATAACACACGAACACACCCAGAAAGAAGGAGAGTTGGAGCTGAAGTTGGAGTTTGAGTGGAGTAGACAAGCGTCTGGTATAGAAGCAGTTTTAATATGTTAGCCTGTCTCCCTGCTGGCTTCCCCTCCCCCTTTCAGGGACGGCACTAATGCCATTAAGTGTGGGACAGATCTGTTCCATGTCTGCAGGCCTGCCAGTCTACTGGTCTGCCCCGAGACCACTCTCCATCTAATCCTATCCTCTCTCTCCCTCTATCCTCCTCCTCCCCTCCACACCAGAGACAGGAAGAGGCGGCTGGGAGAAAAATCTAATAAATAAATGAGAGGATGCAAGAGGAAAAAAATATATAAATTAAGTTCTCCGTTCTCGTAAATCATGTTGCCAACTTCCAGTAGACAGGAGGGAGGAGTTTAGTGCACAGAGAGTGAAACCATAGGTGGAAGAGTAAGTGAGAGGCAGTGAGTAAGAGAGAGGGGGAGAGACAAGAGATTGTGAAAGGGAGAGAAAGAGGTGCGGGAAGCGTTTCTATTCCACCCTCAACCTAGGCTTGGCTCTGGAGACTCGGCGGCGAGGTGTTTTTAATTGATTTTTGATTAGATAGACATTGGGGGGGGTTGTCCATTAGCATGAGGGGAATGAACCTCTGAGAGGAAGTGAGTGAGAGAGGAAGGTACAATGAAGGAGAGAGAGAGGGGGGAGGAAGGGAGGAAGATGCTAAGAAAAGGAATTGTGAAAGACACAGAGGAAAATGACAAGTCAATAAATGGATATACATATTTGATATGCACTGATGGGATGCAACTTTTTTATTTAAACTGCTTTGCAGCTTAATTGACTAAATTATATTCTTTAATTATAACCTGTTACTCAGGGATTTAAGGTTTCTACGGATACAGGAACATTTTCAGGCTTAAACAGATAGTCTTTTGCCAGAAGGAATAAAAATTCACCTCAGATTACTCATAACAACTTAAAAAATTCAGGTTCTTACTATTAGGCCCCTGCTGAGAGACATATTAAGAACAATCCAGGTAGACAGGAGTATTGATAATTGAGATGAACGCATTGTGTGAAACATCCACCTACTCTTCTGTAAATAGTGTACAAAAATAGGATAATCAAGTTCAGAAACAAAGCTTAAAAAGAAATTCTATATATGGTCTGGGTTTTGTCCTTCTCAACATCTTAGGGTTTCATGCCCATGGCAATCACACTTTCCAGGAGAACATATAGTGTCTCAAATTGCAGACTTTCAGAACAGGTATTGGAGGGTGTTAACTGGAATAAAAGAGATTCCAGTCGCCCTAGCACAATGTAGTGTACCATCAAAATGATTTTAAAGCTTTTAATTTATAGTAAAATAGATGCATATAATTACATTTTGAGCATTATGCAAGAAGAGCTCTAAGCCAAGCTATATTTCTTATTTAAATTGATAACAGAATTTGGAAGCAACAAAACATTTGAGTCATCACACATTCTATTATTTGTTAAGCAATGGCAAATGGCTCAGGTTAGCCTTCGGTCAAATCTGCTTTTTATCCCATTTATGTCTGGATTCCATCTTCTTTAGAGGTGCTCCATAAACATAATTAAGATTTTGCTTTAAATTAACAACTTCTGATAACATTTAGTTCATACTTTTTAGTAAGTGTTTCACTGTGTTTCCATTCAATAATGGCACATTCAGTATATTAATTATGAGTTAATTCCACCATTGCACTGAAATAATAATAATAATAATAATAATAGCTTCACATGCACAAAGTTAATCCAGGGTTACTGTTTTTATTTTTATCCAACTGAGTTAAGCTTCACAGTTTATTGTTCACTTTCTCTGTCTAAGCTGCATTAAGTTAAAGAAAACAAACTTTTACCAATACTAGTGCAAAAAACAGTATTAAACTGGTGACACATGGGATATAGCTTAGCAGTTACAGGAAATGTTTATTTCATATCCAGACCCAAAAATGGTCCCAAAGACATCAGTCATTTTCAACATTTATTAACTCTCTGGATCATTTTTATTTTTTGTAAATTTGGAACAGAAAATAGCAGCTGATTAAAAGCTGCAGGTGCTATTTAAACTCCTCAGAAAAGTTAACAAACTGTTTGTTTTGCACTGCCGTTGTGTGGAAAAAAACAACTTATCCCATGCGCAGTGTAAAATCACATCAAGGTTCCAGTTATTACTGAGTGATTTTTTTTTTTATTAAATCAAGGTTAGTTTTGTTTAACTGTGCTGGAAACAGAGCAGTTGCTGTTCTGTTCTCGGAAAATATTTCCTGATTTCATAGGTACTGTCATGTCAGCCAGCTACAACAATAAATGTAGGACCCTTCACCTATAAAATAAAAGGATTTTCCAAAAAAAAAGTCTGTACTTACACATGTCTGCTGACATGAAGAGTCACTGTGAGTAAACTGTGTGTTTACTGCACAGATCATAAAAATGTCTCTTTCTATCTCATAGTTAGTTCACCCCTCAGTCTCAGTGTAGTTTTCTGCTGATCAGATGGCATTGTTTTTCCTAAACAGTAAATGTTCCACGATTCCAGTAAAGCGCTCCAAACATGTTTGGTGTGATCACACTGTAAGTGTCCCTTTATGCCAATAGCAATCAACACAAAAACTCCTGCTTCGGTCTCTGCTAACCGAGAAGTTGCTGAAACTAAAACCTGGTATTTAATACAATTGATTTTTATTTAGTAGTGCCAATTTCTACACATTTTTACCCTTGAAAACTATATAAATTATGTTTGGATGTATGTTTCTTACTTTGATAAACCTCAGTAAATATTCATTGATGTATTTTGTTGAATTAAGATGCAACACATGCATCAATTTAAAAGGCAAACGAACTTTGATGACTTCTCTGTCAGTTGCAACACTTAATGTGCTAATTATTTTAAACCTTAGCCCTTTGGTTTTAATAAAATAATAGCATGAGTTTTTTAATCTGTATTTCTTAGTTGTTGCATTATTGTTTGTGTAATTTGGAAGTATCTTCCCTGAGCAATACTTTTGCAATTTTATTTTATCTTGACCCCACATGCAAAGACCCTGCACTAATATGATGAAACAGAAGGGAATTTACTGCAATTATTATAAATTATTAGAAATCCCACATAAGATGACTGTATTGCCATCAAGAAAAATGAACTACCTGTACCCAGGAAAAGGCACTGACAAATGACCTCTCACATATTGATCGCTGTACACCCAGAGCCTCACGCACAGCATAATAACAACCAACAGCGAGCACAGCCGCGCTGATATTTGTTGTGTGGTTTTTTTTTATTTGCTATTTGTCCTCAGGTTTAGTTTTAATGGCTGAGTGAACCAAGGAGAGAAACACAACACGGTATTCTCCAACCATAAATTAGATTTGCACCTCCAGCAAACTTTCACTTTGCTACTTGGTAACTTATCTCAGTTCTCATAAGTTTTCTAGTCTCCAGACGCCCACCCCTCCCCTCCTCAACTCTCATCCTCTTGGTCAGTGAAACCGGTCCCAGCTGCACTTAAACAGAAACCCAGAGCTGCGGACGTAGACACATTCACACACTCCCACTCCCACACCGATTCCCTCAGAGGCACATAGGGTTAGAGTAATATCCAAAGTGCAGGTGGGACCTCGCTTTTGTAGCGGGGCTGAACAGAGCAGGGCGAGAGCATGAGCCAAGTAATGGAGTGATGATCACTGCAGAGATTGAACAATCAAAGTGGGGAGGCCGTTGGTGGGGGCACTCATGGACTTAGGGAACTTGCACACTAATTGTATCTTATGACTAATTGGTAAATTAGTGAAACCTATTTCAAGGCGCCAGGCTTAGCTTTGGGGGACACCCACAGCTCATTACAGACTCATATTCTGGGCAGAGGAGGAGAAAAATAAAGGAAATTATACAATTGCTCAGGTGAGAATGGCAATTAAGCAAGTGCTTAAGAAGAGCAGGAAATGAAGCCTCATACACGCATAATTTACTATACTCTCTTGTGTCGGGTTTTAAATCACCACTGATCCAGGGCATGTATTTATGATGGCATGAAGAGGGAATAAGGACTGTATGCTTTATGTGTACTTATTTTTGTTTATGTGTATACTAACATGGCAGCATGTGCATAATATAATTATACATAATAACTTAAATTGGGGTTGTTTATCCTGCAAGTTTTAATCAATTACTTACATGAAAACTGCTGTTGTTTAATTATTAATACCACATCAAAGTCCAGTGAAACCCTTCAAACCCCTTGATTCTGTGAAAAATTTTGAATTTTTTTTGCAGTGTCCAGCAGGGTTTACTAAATAATGTGATTAACTGAAAATATGATTATTTTTCATATATAATGTCAGCTTAATATTATCAGTCCATTTACAAAAATCTTCTAGTGAAGATTACACAAATTTAAGTGCAAAGTGGGTTCTAGGAAAGATTTTCACTGCTCCCACTCCTGAGAAAACTCTAATCCAAGTAAAATCCAAAAATACACATACTGGTGTGAGGCTTAGCAGTTCAGCTATTAAGTATTGAAAGAACAACTTCCTGGTAGTAGATAAAGAAATAATAATCAGAAGGTGAAATTTGTGTACAAGAGGCTTTGTCCTCAATCTAAATGTGCACAATCACGTCAGGTCTGTAGAAGCCAAGAGGTCAGAAGCAGGGTTGTTGTTTTTGAATTCTTAATCTTCAGTCCTGCTCATCTAATTCCTTCCCTTCCATTCCCTCCTATAGCATCACTGTCAAACCGTCACTTCATGCTGAGCATTTGTTTGCCAGGTTCTGCGTTTATGTTTGTTCCATTGCTTCATCGCCATTTTTGGGACATGTGCAATATTTCCACAAGGACACAATTGAGCCATCCAAAACCCTCTCACCAGCCCTCTCTAACCACTTTGCCAGAAGTAAAACTAATATTGTCTTTAATCAGATGCAATTAGGTCTGCAAGTTAAGATCTTCTCCCAATTAAAACTCATTAGGCCCATAATGTCATTAGGGGAGTCCTGAGTAACCACCACTTGCTTTGGCAGCCTACTCTTCACAAACAACAGTGCAAGTCAATAGCTCTGTGCCACATGAAATGTTTATTACAAGATAGCATAGAGTAAAAGGGGTTTGGCTGCAGAAGTTCAAAATTTTTTTCCCCCATTCATTCACATGGTATTTAAGGATAGAAGAATGAAAATTCATCCTCACATCTGAGATGTGGGAATTTGTGCAGCACTCAGGAAGACTTTATATATATAAAACTGTAATTGTTCAATGGAGGAAAAAGAAACATGGCTGTTGGCCTGTGTTCATTACATAACATTCATAAAATATGAATTAAATTGTGTGATGCTTGTGAACACTGCTTTCAAATACAGGTTTATTGTTAAAGCAGGACTCTGTTGGTATTGTTTTACGGGAGGCATTTATTAAGGTTTACAAATGTGTACATGCTTGTCTTCCCATAAAGGATGTCCTTTTTTAATTACTAAAGTAACTATCAAAATATATCTGCCAAGTTAAGATAACTCTGACCTAATGCATTACATTACTTGATGTGCTATAAAATCAAGCTTGTAGTGCAAAAAGTATTGTGTTAAATAAAGACTTGTAATGAACGTAGTTACGTAGTTAATTAATATATTAAAATAATCAAATGTGGTGAAACAGTTGTTGAGCAGTCACCTGTATTGTTTAGAAGGCCACCACATACGGGTACTATAACTGTGTTACATGTGTTTGTCTACATATATTTACTTGGAGAACAATCAATAACATGGTAGACCATAGCCTTCTGTAATAGAACTACAAACAAAAGCAGCAGCAAGGTCAAATTTTAAATTTTCATTATTGTCTGCAAAATAAACAAATAAATGGATTACAAAAAAAATGGATTAGAAAATCTTATAAAGCATAAGATAACCACAGATGCACAACAAAATGAAAATATATGAAGTAACTGATTTTCTGTTTTGCCTGAACTACTCTACATTAAGCTACTAAAAAATGTTGAACAAACTCAGACAGCAAAGCTGCTGAAGGTATATTGAATTTGTGGGTCTTTGTCGTGCTCAAAAGCAGTTCATCATTGATTTCTGTGCACACTGCTGAAGAGTTTTTCTAAAGCCTTGAGACAGAACTACCTTGAAGTTAATGTGCTAAAGGCACACAGACATGGGGTTCTTAGTAGATAGAAATTCATACTATCTCAACCCTTCCTTTGAAAGCTTTCCCAGTGAACTATATTTATTGAGCATGTGGAAGAAATGTTAAAGCATATTGTTAGATAATTCTGCAAACTTTAAATAACCTGAGCAGAAATCCATTTTAATTTTACAGTATGTTTGTAATGAGACAAAAGTGGCTACATTTAAAAGGGACATTTATCAATATCTGTGTGTCGGGTCTGTAAAATGTCTGTGTGACACCAATCAGCAGTAATTATCATAGGGGTTAGAGTTTTCCTCCTGTCTCTAATTGGCCTTTGCTGTCAATCAACAAGTGATTTCTGTTCACAATTGAACTAAGGGGAATGATGGAAGCAGCGATGGCGGGATAATTGAAAATAATTGAGCAAATTGCAGATTTGAGAAGTTGGCTTCATCAGCTCTGCGGGGGCGAAATATGAGCATGTGGAGAGAGGAGAGGTGAACAGAGGAAAAGCTAGATCTTAATGATAATGAACAAAACACTCATCTCCATTTTGCCTTCACCCCCGAGGATAGATCTGCTTATCTGAATAATCAGCCTCTACATGTCTCAGTGTCACATGCATTGGAGAAGATGAGCATCTTTGATCTCTGTATCCTCAGCTTTAGCAGCTATTCACCAGCCCCCGGGCTGGCCCGCCTGAAAAGTCCCTCAAGCATGTGATGCAACTTTGTTGCTTTGGTAACTGTATGTGGTTCAATGTGTGTATTTGGCACTGGCCGTGTGAGAGGGTTTGTGCATGGTACAATTTTATTGAATGACTTTGGCCAACAAGTAATGACTTCATCCAATAAAACGGCATATTTGCAAATATACAATATCATATCTAATGTATACACTTTTCTATGCAAACTTTTATTTGAGCTTCACAGTTCGTGTGGCACAGCAACATAAATCAACTTCAGTATGCTATATTTTCTTCTGTGGGTGGATTTGTGTATCTGATAAAGTAGCAATACTGACAAGCTATTGGGACTAAAGGCAGCCCCTCAGTTTCAGTTGTTTGTCATCACTTTCTTTTCTTCCTCCTACTCTCCCCATCCTCAAGAGCTGCTTACCTTCCACATCTTTCAAAAAAAAACCCATCTTGCCTGTAATTTACATTTCCATATGCTGCCAGTGGCGCCAGAGAGAGTGGATAATTGGGTTGAAAGTGGTGACGGTGAAAGCAGGATAGAAAGGGATACAGAGAAGGCCAACTGAAAAAAAAACAAGCCATTACAGGGTGGTTTCTTTTTTTCCCCTTCACTCGTCATTTTGCCATGCTGCTCTTAACCACTTGTGCAGCTGAAAAGATTTACCTTGGCCTTCCATTCTCTCTCACTCTGCACTCGCCTCCCCCAGAGCCTCGTTCCCTCCCTGCGTCTGCCTCATCCATATTCATCCTGCATCTCTCTCTTCCTCTTTCTCTCTCTTTCTCTCTCAAGCTCACTCTCTCTTCCTCTCTCTCACCGTGTCACCCACAGCATGGCGTTAATACACCAATTAGTACTAAGAGCAGATAATGGACTATGTCATATTGCAAAAGGGAAACCGAGACACAGAGCCACAGTGAGTGAAAATTAGCAAAAGAGCAAGATTGAGAGTATGAGTGAGAAAAGGGGAATGAGATAAAGAGAAAGAGAGGGAGAGGTAGAGGTTTCTTTATGGATACAGTCTCTGAAAATGTTGAAATACTGCTTTTACAATGATCATCCCAATGGAAAGAGAGTGATAGGTGGTCACAGGTTGCTATATAAAAGCAGAGGTGTTCCACCAACGCTTTGCTGGCTCCAAATACCGATGTCTGCTTTGTTAGACTCTTAAACCCTTTTCATTGGTTTCCTCCCCTTTCAGTACTGGAAATGCCATACAGTTTTCTTTCCTGCTATTGTGTTCATTTGTACGCCCACAGGCCTACTCCACTACACTGTGTATACACGGCATGCATGAAAGACTATAAAGACTTCCTCCAATAATGGTGTTTCTGTAGTAGTATGTTTTTATTTCTAAATTTTGCCTCAGTAGTATGACAGTGCACTGAAAAGAAATGCAGGTAATATCTTCATTAATTTTCTAGGAGTGAATTGTATGAAACTGATTAATTTTATAGTAATGCATAGCATGTTTTAATATATTCCTAAGTAGCAACCTTATCTGTGTGAAAACACATGCAAACATTATTATGCTTATTATTTTATATGGCACATTGTAAAATGTGATGTGCTTTGATAACAAGTCTCGGAAAAATAAATTTTGATTTTTGTGCTTTGTGGTAAAGGAGATAATTTGTCAATCAGTGCAAAACACAAAGCTGTATAACTGTGAAAATAGGAGCTATTTGCAAATAGGGTAAGGTGTTATGTAAATATCGTGCTGCACAAACACGAGCTCCAACTAGGAAGAATTGGCATTAATCAAACATGAGCTAGAACAAATTAAAGTATGCCAGCTGTATGAGCCCATTTTCTCCGCCTTTTCAGGAGAATACAAAAAATATTCAGGCAAACAGGACCACTGATGCTTTGTTGATAAAGTCTGCCTTATCGAGCAAGACATCGCTGTATTGAGACTCTAAATGCAACATGGAACACAAATGAAGAAAAAGAAAGATTATTAACAGTGACTGAGATTTTCAGTCATGGTCAAGCTTAAATAAAATTATTCAGTGCTAGAACGTCCTCACACACCAGTACAAAACCACTACAGTACTACACAGTGGCTGGCTCTTATCTAGGATTTTCTTTCATTTTTTAATGTCCTCTGCATGTTTTAACCACTACCTTTATCAGCACTTATCTGGATCAATTTACTTAGTTGAAAGCAGCGAAGTAATTATCATGTGCTGTCTAAAAATCAAAGTGTACTTTTGGATATAGCTGGACTTTTGATTTGTACTTGGTTTCCTGTGCATTTCTAAGTATATTTATTTGTCTGAAGCCTTTTATCACAATACAACTATGCTTGAAGAGACAGAAGATTGATTATATATTTGAACAATGTGAACTTCACACTAGAACATGTTTAATTTCCTGTAAAAGCACATAGGTAATACTTATATTTGGAAACATATCAGTATGTTATGTTTTACATATAAAGTAACTGTTGTTTGTTTTGTATGTATTAGTTTTGTGAAAAACTATTCATTTTGTTTAAAAATAATTTTAAGAATAAAATACCAACATCATAACTACCAAATGCACACAATTCAACTTCCCAATCAAGAGCATCTGGAAATCTTTATGTATAACCATCCTTTATGTTTATTTATTTTTTATATAATTTGACTTTCAAAGATCATTATTTATGAATACCATGATCAAGCAGTGCTTATGAGGCCAATCAGCACTTAATCAGAGTTACTATTGTTGTTGCTAAAAGAACAGTGTGCAGTTGTTCAAACTTTGCAATGCATGACTTAATGCTTTAACTCTATCCAAATTTGTTTTTTAGAGGTCCAGAGTGGACCAGGTGGCAAAGTTTGCCTACAGTCTAATTATACAGTGTACTGTGATTTGTCATGAATAACATCTGTTTCTGAAAAAATACTGATTCAATGTGAGACTGCCATAGAGCACAAACTGCATTATGCTTGGTGTTTATTGACACAATGAGTCAGCCGGCCCATGAAGGTCAATTGCCTAGATTTGAGAGCAATATAAAAGAGTAGGTACTGTGTGACAGAAGGCTAAGTGGCAAAGGCGTGTAGCGCCTATTTAGCAGAACCCAACATTACCTACCACAATAGAAAGTGACAAAAAGAAGAGAAAAATTGCAAAATGTACTTCGCACTGGTGCAATTATTGCATGTTATATGGAAGTTAAATAATTTCATATGGCACCGTAACACTTACCCTGTGTGGACCTGGAGACAAAAGAGTTTCTGGAATTATTCCAGAATTATTACTCATGGCAAGGGCAGTCTAAAAATTTCAAACAAAACAATATCGCGAACGTAGTTTTCAAATATTTTAGTAATTGGTTCATATATAAAATGGCTTTCAAACAGATATAGCAGAAATAGTTTTCACTGAACTTGCACACTAAGATGCACATTATGAAAGTGCCTTTAGTGAGGATATGTAACTTTTTCTGAATAGGTGTATTTGAAGGATAATAAGAAATTACTTGTATTCATGTTTCAGTTTATTTAAGGAGATAAATGATAAGCTACTTCACTGAAAGCCAGGGCAATCAGAGTAAGTAAGAAACTGTAAACATGACTGTTTTAGCTTTTTATTGTAATAACGTCTATGATTTTCTGTGTGAGTAACAGTAAGACAGGAGAAAAATCACTACCATCATGGCAGTGTAGGAGTGTCACTGTAGACTGTATATAAAAGATGAATGTCATCCACTGCTTTGCCTCAAGTTTGGTGTTTTGGCCATCACCAGTTTTTATTTATGTTTTTTAAACTGGACAGTAATATATTTAGATGAGAGGATAGAACTCTAGCTAGCCAGTGTTGGCACTGGTTTGCTTCTCTATGATTTTCACTGACGTTAAGTGTGGGAAATGCTAATTTTGGCCCATGAGAAACAGGGTTAAAATGTACTTACCAGTATAGGTGGACAGCCGCTTCAACTAAAAGTGGCTTTAGTGTAACTAAGCAAGATGCCTCCTTTTAGTTGCTACCCCACCTTCCTTTCTTCCACCGTTACCCCCTTACCCAGTTTCCCAGCTGTTAACATTCTGGAGAGCACCTGCCAATTTATGCCACTCATTCAGTACAATACAACACAATTTTTTAAAGCAAATTATCTGTCAGGAAGAACCAGAAAAATAATATTTTGAAAAATCCATCTATTCCTGTTCAGAAGTGCAGCATGCTGTAAAGTTAAGGACATTATTTCTTTTGAACATTGGTGCTTTGAATTTAGTCAGAAACAATTTTAAAAGTGCTTTAAAAGTAATGGCAAAAAAGCCCTGAAAGCACAGATATAGTTTTTGAATTCATGGTGTGCACAAGTGAAGAATCTACACGTCTTATATCAGCAAAAAACATTTATTATAACTGTATGGTTGATTTGAATGACTCCCACACAAAGTTATTATGGCTGTTTTATCAATTTACTGCACTTGCACAATGAAATTATTGTACTTTTAAAATAAGTCTTTGGCACTCAACATACTCATCAGGTTTAAAGCTTGGCTCAGTCTTGACATTAGACATTTAACCTACTGAGTAGCAAGAGACATGTTGACTTCATGCTAAAATATGGATAAAACTTCATCTCTTAGGACATCTCTTCTTTAAGTTTTTTTTTTTAAATTTTGAAGTAGAGCACCTCTTCTAAATCGATGCACTGAAGGAATTTTGTAGTAGACTATGTAACTGCATTAAAGACGTAAATTCATCACCAAAAAAATGCACACAGAAAAAAACCCAAGTAACAGTGCGCATGCAATAAACTTGTAACTGTGAATTTTTGTTGTTTTTAGGAAAATAAAAAAAATATATACTCACTTTGAACTTGATGCCAACAGCATTTAAGTGTACAGTAAGTACTTGGGACCTGAGGAGACAAATTGTTGTAGTTCTAAAAGCATCAAGTCAGCTGCTGCAACAGTTCAGATTCTTCTTTGTCATATTTTTCTTTTCATAATGTGCCAGTTGTTTTCAGTGTGTGACACAGTCATGCTGCTGGAATATGTGCACGATGTGGCTTGGCATTGTCTTGCTGAAATAAGCAAGGCCTTATCTGAAAAAAGTCACCTTGGTAGGTGCATATTGCACCAAAAACAATATATATAATTTTGCATCAATGGGGTCTTTACAGATTTGCAAGTTTCCTATGCCATGCGCACGTATATACTCCATGGTACGAGGTACTGTACCCTGATGACAGATGTTGCTCCTCTTTAGCCAGTATCCATGATTTCCCAAAACAATTTCAGATTTTTAGCTGTCATTCCATGGGACAGCTTCCCACTTTGTTTCTGTCAGCCTTTAAAGAGCTCTGGCACTAAGAAGGCAGCAGCCTTTCTGGATCTTGCTTCCATTTCTGTTTGCTGCCAGTGGTTTGAGGAAGTGCACTGAGCCCATACAGCGATTTCCGCTTCAGAATCTGATCTGCTGTAAATGCAGTGCCACACGAGGCCCCCAAGATCTCTACCTTTTAGTGCTGGTTTTCAGTCCTGTCCCTTTGCATACAGAGATTTATTCCACTGAGTATTGTGTTATTTTATTTTTTAAATGAGCTATTTTTCCATGTAGCTTTCTCACAGAATGGTGAATCCCTCCATACCTTTGCCTCTGAAAGATTCAGCCTGACAGATTTCCCATGTATAAGCACTTGTTTTACTGAGATATCGCTTATTAAGCTAATTCACAGTGAGATGTTCCACCAGGTATTGTTTAATCATTGCACAACGTTCCAGGTTTCTGTTGACGCTGGCCTAATTTCTTTTGAACATGCTGCTCCCAATATTTTTTGGGACACTTTGTAAAATTAAGTATATATCAGACAAAGCTGGGGAATGATTTTGAGCAAAGTTTATCCTCGAATCAAATATTCAGTGTTTTTTTTTTCTTCGAGGTACTTCGGGACAATTTGCTTACACGGTGTGCAATTAAGCTACACCTAATTTGCAGGGAAATTACAGATGACCGTTTAAAGGACCTCTGGTGGTTCTTGATATCCACCTTGGGAAACCACGTGGGTTAGGCATCTGAAAAAAAAGGTGCTAATGTTATACAAAGAAGGCAGTTTCACCAGTGGGCGGGCAGATGTGGTGCAGGCTACATTTCCCTAACTTAAGTGGAGTCGGGCATGGTTATAAAACTGTCATGAAACTGTTTTCAGAGTACCAAACTGTGCGTGAAAGCCAGTGACGAATACGCCAGGTTGTAATTGTCCTGATGCAGAACTGCAGAGGTTGAACGCATCGTGTGGACGGTCCTGATGAGAGTGTGCGCTGCCTGTCGACAAAGAGGGGAAACTAGAGTGATCCGCTCCGTGCGTCAAGACGCACAAGATACCCGCATATGTCCTGTGTAGACTGCCCTAATTCCAAAGGCTGATTTGTTTTTTTACACCGTGGAGCTGCACGAAGTCGACGAGTCTACAGTTCGGTGGGGAGGAAAAACAAGCGTGTAACAGAAACACATCAGGCATTCAAGAGTCTGATTTGTATTACGCAGACGTTTTGCGACGGTGGCACATTCGCTCAAATGCTCACCATCGCGCCAGCGGCGGACGGACAACACAATTACAACTTAAAATTCAGTTATTAATCCACTATAGTTTAAACATTCCGGTCACCTTCAAGGCTGAAGCGTCTCGCATGCTGTTATATTCTCTAACAGGATGGTGTCGTCGCTGTTATTCATTTTAATGCCCATGCGGGCGCATTTTCGTGAGAATCCATTCCGTCCGTGAGGATTTTCCCTCCGTTGCCTGTATCGTATTTTTTTTTTTTTTTTTTTTTTTGGGGGGGGGTTTTTCCCCCCCCCCCCCCCCCCCCCCCCC
>VUQH01000394.1:0-10472 GCA_015106775.1 Etroplus canarensis | reverse complement strand
CAGTAAGAGTGATTCCCCGTTGTTATTACCCGCTGCACCTGACCTGTTTTTGCACACCTGCTCACCCCCGATTTCTTGTGTTACAGTGCACCTGCCCGCTCTGGTCCTGTACCCCGTCACGCACCTGCACGGCGTGAACCGCACCACCCCCCGCTCCGGTCACATAGCCAGCCCTAGCCCACCCACTCCTGCCAGCCCCGCGGAGGGGTTAGATCTCAGTTCCCTGAATGCTGCCTTGTGTGTTCCTTTGCACCTGCTTAATAAAGATTTGTTTTTGCTCTCACGCCCTGCCTCCGTGCTGAGTCTGCTCCTGGGTTCCAACCTAGCTTGCGGCCACCGGCCCCCTCTAACACAAATGAACTAAAAACCTAATAGCATCACAACTGAAGAATCTGAAACAATCATGTCCAAGGTGGAAACCAGCGAAAAAGAACTCACTTTTCCTAACTTTTTCTCAAGAGTGACAATCGTAAAAAGAAAAAACGGGGCTGAGCCTGGAATAACTGAGGTGGTGAATGTTGTGTCCCCTAAGACAAGAGCTGTGGTTTAGCTAAAAAATAGAAAAGCTTTGACATTAAAGTTAATGCAAAAGAAAGAGTACCAGACCAGAAGAAACATATGGCAGCAGGTAGAGGACAAGGACCACCTGATCTGTCAGCTTTAGAAGACAGATCAGCCCAATTACTAGAAAAACATCCATAAGTGGGATTTTGACAAGAAATGACGATGAACGTGGTGACCTCCAGAAAGCATGGAAGGGCATCAGTTTCATGATTATTAAATGTGGCCTGTGCATTAGTAAATTACCAGATTTATAGAGAATATTGTGTTTCAATAAAGTGATCTTAATGAATATGATTTAATATGCTAAGCTCTGAGTTAAAAGATGAGCACATCATCACTTCTGTGTACACATTGTCTTAGGGAGTTCTACAGTTAAGTGCAAAGTATGAAGATATTCAGAAAATATTGATTAACTGTGGATTAGTGCAAAATAATCATATCTATGATTAAATCACTGACTATATACAAACTGTCTGCGAATTAGATTTGTTGCTGTTTAATAAAAATGCGGCATTTATGAATATACTGCTTGAAATAGTATACTTTCTAAATGGTCTTTCTTGAAGTGTAGACATGGGGTATGCCATGACCGCACAATATACTTTGAAGCTGTGTTCAAAAGTTCAAACAGTAATTATAGTTAGAGGAAAAGGAAATGGACTGGCATTTATGAAGTGTTTTTTCTACTTTTATTGAACACTAAACGTACTTAAGACTACAAGCCACATTTACCAACAGCCAGACAGCCATATAGTGCTTTAGTCAATGCACTTAAGGTGCTTTATCTATTTCAGATCTACAGTCATAGTCAATTTAGAGTCACCAATTAACCTAACATGCATGAATTTAGTTGTGTGTATCTAGCTTGCTCATCTTTCAGTATAAGATTTTTAATTATAGTTATAATTACAGTTTAATTATTGGAAAAAGTGGGTCTATTCCTCAGTAGTACTGAGGTTTCACAGCTTAGGATTGTCGAAGACTCTGTAGTGGATATATAAATGTCTATAGCAGAAATATTCACAATTTTCTTTTCTATATGTGAAGCTTGTAAAAGGAACAGCATTTGAAACATTTTTTAATGAAATGCTCTATCAAAGCCTTTTCCTTCTTTATTATTGCAGTGTGATTTTTTAAAATCTGCATAGGAGCCAGAAGCAGCTCAGATCGCTGCATAAGGAATTAAGGCATAAAAATAGTTTAACTCTAAATGTAATAAACAGTGATAAAACACAGCCAGCCAAGTTAAAATGTTTTCATGTTAGCCACCAAGATGCCCTCCAACAACATGATAATGAGAAGAAAACAAGAGATTGTTGTAGGAGAAGAACATCCACATGCTGTTCACGTGTGAGCCACTGAACAATCAGTGTGTTTCATGTAGTTTTACTCGTCGGCTATGTGCAGTTTTTTACTGATCTGCGACAAACACTCATGCGGTCACCTAGAGTTGCCTCAGTTGATTTATAATGTCCGAGTAAAGAGAAGTAATGAGGTCGTTTCTGTTGGAGGGTCTTTTAGGAAATAGAGGGCAATGCTGCCTTCCTCTTGTGCTGAGTGATCACCTGCACTCAAACTGATGCAAAGGTGGCAGTGAAAACCATCCTCTGTAATAACCCACAGGTCAGAGTGATAAACTGCCTGCGGGGCTTTGAGGGCAGAAGTTGTACTATCCATGCAAATACCCCTTTCCTGGCCAAGGAAGGGAATTTTTATTGTATTTTTTTCATTGTATTTCAAGCATGTATTTATTCAAACACATATTTTATTCTCAAATATCATGTTTTAATTCTGTGTTGCATGCAAGTTATCAAAATGAGGACTTAAATGGTTTATACACATAGCATTGATCTGCTTTGAACTTTCTAACATGGCAACAAACAGGCAGCGACTGGCTTTTCAGTAGAAGAAATATTTTTCATCTGTGATGCTGGCATCTCTTCTGGCAGGTTTCTCCTCCAATTTAGACATGAAGAAAAGGTGTCTGAATTATCTTTTCTGCTTGCCTTTTTTCAGTGAAAATACCGAAATCTTTGACAGCCATGCTACCAAAAGCTCCTAAAATCAGAAATCTATTCTAAATCAAATCAGATACACAATAATGTATGGTGTAAATCCTGTATCATTCACAATATATCCAGACAAGGAGAGACTGTGTATATTTATTGGTGTGCTTGTAGTTTTATTTTGACTTTCTGTATCTGCAAATCAGTCCATGCTGCGGCAACATCATGCCCTCTCTGGCTTGAGGTTTGTCTAATAGAAACATACACTGGCAGTCAAATAGTCTTTTGCTTGGCACAGTCATTGCTTCTGTATTTTGGACTGAGGACAGCAATAAATTTGACTTTGTCTTTAAAATTACAATCAGGCTGTGGGCAGATCTGGAGATACTTTTGACTAACAGCGCCTCAAGGCTGTTTGTGGATGTCAAAAAACAAATGGTGGCAAATTTTGCATTGCCACATTGTTAAATTCCAATTTTAGGCCTAGTACTACCATTTTTCAGTCCCTGTATCTTCAGTTGGCAGAGCAATAATTACTATGTTTCATTTCCCCCCTATTTTTTTTTCCTTCTCAAAGTTTAAATCAATCCCTTCAATATCCTAATTTCAAACTGCATCTATCTGATGGTCTCACCCTTCACTCCTTCTGCATATTGTTTGTGTAAAACTGCAACAAACTGTTGTAAAAACTACAAGATAACACTTACAGTAATGTACTCTTCTTCTTAAATACAGTTACTTTTTACAGCATTATTATAGCATTAATTCTCTGACTCGCTCATAGACCCATGGGAATTATTTTATAAGCTTATTTTAGTTATTTTTAGATGTTTAATGCAGTTTCCACTGTTTGTGTGACTGAGAACAGCATTCCGGTCTCCTGTAGCAATTCATCACATCTGTCCAACTTTTATCTTCAGGGTCTCTTTAAAATATTGAATATAGCAGCATTCCCATAGCCATCTGGTGCAAGGCGTATAGAAATTGCAACAAAGCTGAAATCTTGTCATAGTGCAAGAAAGAAAAGAAACTCAATTCACCACTGAGGAGTGAGGACATGCAGTTGTATTTTACAGTAATAAACTGTTTATGCAGATTATAGCAGGAACACTATACTGGCAACCTCATATTATATGCATACATGTCTGTATTCTATATAGCACAGAACTATTAAAATGCGTAATGAAAAACTGATGTTTTCAGTAGCTACACTGTGAAACAAAGTAATAGAAGCTTGCACTTGTAGCTGTTGGATCTTTATGGTAGAGACCTTTCGCTTGTAAGGTGAATGTGTAAACTATCACACTACAGGGACTTGTAAGCATTTGAATTTGTGACAAAGCCTCATTAAGCCAAAATGTATGTGGACACTTTTGATAGTAAAGTTTTAAATTCATCAGATGAGTGTTTTTTCATTTATTGAGAGTCAAATTTCTTGCAATGTACAGTACTGTGTAAAGTCTTAAGTCACCCCTTGTTTCTTTATATTTTTCTAGGAAGATGGGAAATGGGTGCTATGGCATATTGAAAAATATGCTAACAGAAATGGAAATGCAGGACATAAGGCAAAAACAAAGTGTATAATTCTTGAAAGTCAATATTTGGTAGAGCTTGAACCCTCTTAGGTAAGCTAACTCATAATTTCTTTAAGTAGTCTTCAGGAATAGTTCTCCAGGCTTCTTGAAGGACATTTCTTTCATTCTTCTTTTGATAGTAGCTACCTTGTGTTTGATTCTTCACAAAGAATCAAACACAAGGCAAATCTGTGGCTGATAGAGTTCCATTGTGTGTTTTGCTATCCATGTAGGCTTTTACTGCATTGGCAGTGTGTTTGGAATTGTTATCATGCTGAAAAATAAAGCCTTTTCCAATCCAACACTTTCCAAATGGTATGGCATAGTGGATTAAATACTTTCCTGTGTTCATAATTCCATCAACTTTGACAAGACCCTCAACACTACTGTCTGAAATGTTCGCTGTTGTTGTCACTATATATTAATTACTATTTGAACCAAAAATTTCTCATTTAGATTCATCATTCCAGAAGACATGTTCCCACTGATTTTCAGTCCAGTTCTTGTGTAATTTGTCATACCTCAGCATTTTCTTCCTGTTTCCCTTCCTCAAGAAGGACTTCTTGACAGCCAACCTTTCATTCAGACCATTTCTGACAAGGCTTCTGCAGGATGTACATCCCAGCTCCTGCATCAGGTTTTCAATGGATTGTTTCCTATTTCTTAAGGACATGACTGTCAGATGTTGTTCATCTCTTTAGATAGTTATTTAGGCATGCCACTTGTTCGTTTGTCTTCCACTTGCCTGATTACCTCAGTTTTTAAGGACACACTGCACACTATGTCATGATGTGAAAATTTTTCAGCTAATACCTCTTTGAGAATGGTACAAAAATTACTTTTTCATGCTTGTCAAACTGTGTTATCTTTGGCATTTTTCATAGATATTATAGACTTTTGCACGCTACTGTAGATCTCACATCTTAAGTCTATATTCCTTTTGCATCTGTTGCAGAATTTGCAGCCTGTTCAGAATTTATAAAGGTTATGTAAAGATGAGCACACATCAGTTATTTTTATCTTGCATTTTCTGGCAAAGCTTCCTAATATGTTTCTCTCAAAGCCATTTGAAAAAACAAAACAAAAAAACAAACAAATTTGTTTTGTAAGATTCGAGTTTTCACAAACTTTCTAATATTGGCTACACAGTGTTCATTAATTCTTATTTCCCTGCTCTACTAACTATTGTACTGACTTTTTCTGATTACTTGTTGATATATGGGCCCATTAGTACAATTCAGTGGATAGACGTCCAACTCTTTGTGTGGCACCTGAAGCCATTCATACACATCTTTGACAATACAAACTCATTAGGTCTGACTGGTGATTGACTGTTTCAAGATGGGATCTATGAGAAAGTGACTCAATTAATGATGACCAAACGGGCATTCATTGATTAAGAAGGTAGCAGACGTTAATCTGCTGGAGGATAAATATCATCATTTGTGGCTAGGAGTGAGGGTTCTTCCTAAGTGCTCGCTTTGGGAAGTGATGAGGAGAGTAGAAGAGGAGTTTTTCTAAGGAGATCCTCAGAAATCTCAACATTATAATTAAACCCTGTCTAGTTTGAAGGAGATGGATGGGTTCTTGCTTTCCGTCCATTTCTAAGGAGGAATCAGATGAGCCCTGATGCGATTCAAGTGCACTCAAGAGCCAGCATAGAGGAAATGAAAAACCATGGGAAATTACTCATAAGTCGGAAGAATATGGCATCCTTAACAATCAACCTCAAAAGACTTCAAAGAAATTCTGCCTGCTTTTCTGTAATTGCTGCTGTCTGGGGTTATGGCTTTTTAAGGAGTAATTCAAGTGTCTGTACCTTGATCTTTGAAGACGCAATTCAAAGTTTAAACTCTGCTTAAGCACAGTTTGAAACGCATGAACCTTCTTTAAAACTAAAAAGGTTACAGTGCCACATGGCCCGGATGTTGAAGCTTGTTTTTCTTAGTAAACAAGGTCCGACAAGGTCTTACTTTCTTTTCTTTGTCTTGTTATATTTTACCACAGCTGTTATTTCCCATTTTTTTGTTTTTGGTGAATGATGTATTGGATAGAAGAGCCTGCAGCAACGTTTAGAAAATGGAAAGGCTTTTATGATTTTATTTTGTGATATTTTGATTTATTTTATTGTTTTTCTTCTCTTCACTCTGTCCTTCAAACAGAGTAAGCAATATTTCAAAAGAGCAGTGTTGATTCATAACTGTGCCCTCACAGCGCTCAACTAGATGTCCCTACTTTGTCCCCAGACTTCTGCATCAGGATTCAATTGTTTAATGAGTTTAAAACTGAAGTTATAACTCAGTTAAATGGATCACAGCTTCTTGATTGAAAGCTAGAGTTGGGATATATTCCATACAAACAGGACAGAATCTGGATTCACTTCCTCCAAGGATTTACTGAAGCTTAACTTTGTCAAAACAAAAAGTGTTTTTTCTCCCAACAGAGTCTTTCCTAAGAAGGTGTGTGGAGGTCAGACTCCTTCAGATATGAAAAAGATCACACATATTTTTTGAGAAATGAAACAAGAACAACACTGGTTGATGCAGAGTATCTTCAATAATAATAATAATAATAATAATAATAGTAATAATAATAAACTAAATGGCCCAGAGTCAAATTTGTCTCTTGCAGTACTTTTTCCATTATTCACAACCAAAATACTTGGAGATCCAATGGAAGTGAAGCCACAACTAGCATTAATCTCACAGCTCAAGTGAATTCAGGGAAACTCAGCATTCATACGTGTTCTTAGTATCTTGGTTGTTCCTGCCCATTGTTCCAGTTTTAAATGCAAATTAGTAAGGCATAGGTGGCTAACTCTTCCTAAATTGGGCCAGGGCCATCCATTTTAATAATTTGACAAATTAATAAAATATTTACCATTATATATAATAATGCAGCTGTGGAGTAAACCTATATAAAATGTTGTAATAAGAAAATCTTTGATAATTGACGGGGGTTTTCTTGTAGCGTCAGTAGGTTTTCCCAGAGGCCTCTCTCCGTATTAACTCCCTCTTCTGTCAGTTTGACAATGCATGCAAGCTCAAATTAACCTGTCGAGCTAGGTAGCTGGGTATCAGCCTAGTATCAGAGAAACTAAATTACACCATGGATGGAATATGTGATAGTTTGAGTTTATTTGCAATGACCCACTTTCAGAGCCAGTCTCAAGTGGACCTATGAGGAACTGCAGCTTTTGGCACTTGTACTACTGTATATTGGTTTCATACAGTATATAAGCAAAAGTATTGAGCCACACCTTCACCAGCACAAAAACTGTGCCCTGGGAGCTTAGCGACATGAGTCTGATGACTGTGCAGCTGCATGCAAGCCTTACATCACCAAGCATCGGATGGAGTGGTGTAAAATATGCCAACACTGGCGCAGTAGAAAGGGACATCTTAATGCTTAAGCTTTCAGAGACATTTTGGAAACTTCTATGTGTCCAACTTTGTAGGAACAGTATGGATAAGCCCCTTTTCTGTCCCAGTGCATAAGGCAAGTGTTACAAATGCATGGCTGGATAAGTCTGATATGGAAGAACTTGACTGTCCTGCACAGAGCCCTGACCTCGACCCCATTCAACACCTTTGAAATGAGCTAGAACGAAGATTGCAAGTCAGACCCTCTCATCTAACATCAGTGTGTGATTACACAAATGTTCTTCTGGGTGAGTGGGCAAAAATTCCGACAGACACAATCCCAAATAGCCTTCCCAGAAAAGTGGAAGCTGTTATTGCTTCAAAGGGGGGATCAAATCTACATTAATGGTGATGGATTTAGAATGGGATGTCATAAAAGCTCCCTAAAGTCTAGGGGGGAGGGGCAATATTTTTGCCCATATATGGTATTCATACTTATGCATATTTTAACACAGTAGAATGTAAATTCAAGCCATTCCACTGTAATTATTAAAAAAAAGACAAACATTCATTCATACATATGAAAATTCTCCTCTTCTTTAGTGATAGCCTAACATCACCATTCACTGATACACAGAAGAGAGCACTTACAGAAAAGTGTTATTGTCAATAGCTAGTCATTTTTGCACACTCCTATGTTAAGAGCAGAGGGTTGTCCATCCAGATTTGACCTTGTTACAGTCTGTCATCCTCCTAACATCTATAAATAGTGCTGGAATCAAATGCGTTTGTAGAGAAAAAATTATCACTACAACTGATGTGCACATGAATGTGCACCTATGGGACATTACAAATCCCAGTTTAATCCTCGGTCACTACCAAAACAAAGATCAGACAATCTTCAAACACCATACGCCATTTGTTTGACTCATTGTTCTTGCTCTCTTTCCATTTCAGTAGCTGACATCAATTTTGTCTGATGTTAAAAGTGCTCCCTCAGAAATGCAATCTTTTGATCTCAACAGGATTATCTTTGTTCCATGAATAAATGAGTAAGTAAACATGTAAACATCACCACTGATCTCCAATTATATTGGTCTTCTATAACCCACTAAGTATTACAATAAGTATATTGACTGTGGCATATTTTACAACAGGCAAACAAATGTAGGTCTTGGATTAAAGCGTTTACAGATAAATCCCTGCGGGTCAGCTTCGCTTGCATCTCTCTAGATGTCTGACAATTTTGTCATCTTTAAGCTTTAATCTGATGATATTTCCAGCTACACAACTTCAGCAGCAGACGCAGTTTTGATTTTGGAGTGGCAGTTTCAGAGCACCAGTATTTCAGCTGATTATACTAAATCAAGCAATTCATTTTCATATGGAATAAAATTGAGTGAGGACTTCAGAGACCGCTCTCAGTAAACATAATGTAAATGATGTTTAATTATAAGGCTCTGTTTTAATGTTACAATTACATATTAGGAAATGTATCAAGTGTTTGCTTCAGATAGCTGTATTTTACACACTAAATAACTGCACAGTTTTTTTTTTTACATCATTACACAACCTGACTTTCATTTTGAAAACTGATGCAAGACTTGATTAATGTAATGGCCAGCTATAAAAGTATTCATTTCCCATTTTGATTTCCTGGCAACACTTCCAGGAAGAAGTTTCATTTGAGCTCCATGGGGGAGGAGAGAGGGCTGCCTAGATTATTTCTTCAAGTGCTTTGATGAGATTATTACACACAAAATCTATGACGCCTGTTACTATCAAAGCTTTTTATGGCACATGACTGGAAAGAGAAGAAAGAGAAATCCAGGAAAGAAATGCAGCAGCCACAACAAAGCTTAACACAAGCAATGTCAGACTATATCAGGCCGCAGGGGCAGATTTAGGCAAACTCAGGCATCACTGTGTGTTATTTTCACTCTTTTATGTAAGAGAGATTATTTATATAAGTGACAAGTGGAACTACTTTCACAGACTACATGAATTTAGTTTGATTCTGTTTTAATATTTGCTGGATAGTTTAATCATTGGCTGGTAAAATATTCTGTGCACAAAATCTGTGGCTGCAAATTAATCCACATCAATCTATCAGATAATATCATTTTTAAAAAAGTAAATATAATGATTTTACAACTGAAAGAGATGAGACTAGGGCAGAGGTGGTCCATATTGACCTGGCACACACTGAGAAGTTAAAATAAAATATGACATACAATGTTTTGAATTATGTTTAACTGTAGGAATTAAACACGACAGATAGGGATAGAGGACTCTGAGGTGGTGCAATGGAAGATTGCCATGATATGGACTGATATAAATGATATGGATATGGACTCACTGCAGACTGTTTAGCATTTACTATTTATCATGCCAACATCAATGAATGAAAATATTTTTATTCAAAGAAACTAATACAGGTTCATGTTCATAATTATGATTATTCATTTGCTTCCACAAGTGTGAATTCATCAAAATAATTTACTGCTCTGTTATTCCTTGTGTAACCTTGTGACTGTCTACAGTCGTATCATACTCTAAAATCATTGCATAACCAAAATATAATTCTATTATTCACTATTCATAAACACACCATTTTCCACAAGTTTATTTTCAGTTAGATATATATAAAAAAATCCCCCTCTCGCGGTCTATCCTTCAAGCTTGGGTCCTCTACCAGAGGCCTGGGAGCTTGAGGGTCCTGCGCAGTATCTTAGCTGTTCCTAGGACTGCGCTCTTCTGGACAGAGATCTCGGATGTTGCACCTGGGATCTGCTGGAGCCACTCGCCTAGCTTGGGAGTCACTGCACTTAGTGCTCCGATTACCACTGGGATCACTGTTACCTTCATCCTCCACATCTTCTCGAGCTCTTCTCTGAGCCCTCGGTACTTCTCTAGCTTCTCGTGTTCCTTCTTCCTGATGTTGCTGTCATTCGGTATTGCTGCAT
>VUQH01000393.1:4448-26045 GCA_015106775.1 Etroplus canarensis | reverse complement strand
TACAGTCATACTACACTCATGGTATTCTCTGTGGGTCTCAGTCAGTGCTCCAAGCATCCATCCATCTTATCACCCAAAGACCTGACATTCCCCGGGATGACAGCTAGAAGGGACAGTTTATATTTCCTCCTTTGAGCTCTTCACTAAGAGTCTGATCAGTCTAATCTGATCCAAGATCAAGAAGAGGGTTTACAACAAGGTGCAAATCACTGGTTACACTCAAGAACTGGGCGACCAGATTAGATTTTCCGAGAAAACTTCTAAAACAGCTTGCCTACCTCTGGAAGAAAAAGAAATGGGCAAATGAAACCCAGATGAGCTTGTATCAGAATTATGGGAATAGAAAAGTATGAAGAAGAAAAGGAAGGTGATCTGGCATGAGCACATATTGCTGCCAGTGAAACCGAGACACTAGTGTTAACTGATGATGTGACTACTGATGGAACCACCAGAATGAATTTGGAAGTGTACAGGGCTATACTCTCTGATCAGATTCAGCCAAATGCTATGAAACTGATTGGACAGACAATCACATAGCAAATGGATAATGATCCAAAGCATATTGCAAAGGAAACCCAGAAGTTTCTCAAGATCAAGACATGGAAACTGACCTTTGACATTCTTCCATGGCCAAGCCAGTCACCTGGTCTCAATCGAATGGAGCAGCTTTTCAGTTACTGATGATAAAGTGAAAGCGGAGACTGATCCACAAACAAGCAGCGACTGAAGGCAGCTGCAGTAAAAGTCTGGCAGAGCACCTTAATGGAGGAACCACAACATTTGGTGATTTCCATGTGTCCTAGACTTCAGGCAGTCACTGACTGCAAAGGATCAGTAAAGTTTTAAAAGCAATCCTTATAGTTAACATTGTCAGATTTTTAACTTGCTTGAACATGACTGCAATTCCTCAACAGTATGCCATCGCTTTTCATAATATATAATCTACAGCTGCAAAATTACAAGGAAATGTGTCCTTTTCACAGCCAGTGGTTGTGTTCCTAAAGGGATGTCCACATAGGAAGCAATTTGTTCATTGCACTGTAGCTGACAGTTAGGCATTAAAGGCCCCAGTTATGCTATAATGTATTTACCGTCCTGTTGTCACATTCTTCATTTTCACTGGTAGTTGCTTTTATCACTTGTGCCAAATTTCAAGATATTTAACTCCGAATCCCTGCTCTGCACTGGTGGTATTTGAACCCATGCCTACTTAGAGACTGGAGTCTAAATCCAGCATCTTAGATTGCTTGGGCCACTCTACCTGCCGCTAGGTAGAGCCTCCATGCCTTTGTTGTTCTGTCAAATCATTACTCAAAACAAATTACTCAAATCATAACAACAATGGGCTTCTTCCATGAATGTGTGGGCAGAAATGTTCTTACCTTGCACAAAACAAAAAAAATGCCCACAAGAGGTTAACTTTGGATTAATAAAACATACCACTACCTGTATGTAAGTAAATCTTGATAATACTAAATTGATAGGTTTTTGCTTACTGTCTGCAATCTACATACTTTACTGGGTCCATTTCTCTCTTACCTCAAGGTTTTTAATAGAGGAAGTGATTATGTTTTTAGCAGAGACAAACATGCGGAGAGAAGTTTCTTACTGAATTAACAGTGTGAGACCACTCACTGCACTACCTAAGTCTTAGGGCTTGGGTATGAGATATTTAGTGGACAGAAAGCTTTAAGGCTGTTTCTCATGGCTGCAATGTATGATTAAACCAAGCTTGATCACCACATAGTGTAGCATGGATAGCAATGAGCATTACCACACTACCGTTAGAATGAACAAACCCATCACAGCAGATGCTGTCAGACTCTTCTTCTCTGCTGGAAAGACAAGGAGATTGGTTCCTGCAGCTTTGACAGACTTTGTGTGTGGGTACCAGTATTGTTGTGGAGCTGCCAGTCCTGCTACAAGAGGGTATCCTGCTGTGTCTAGAGAGTGCAGGTACATTACAAGAGACATGCTGCTGAAGTGTTGTCATGGTGGTTAAAATTACTGTCACATTTGATTGCTGCATGAAGCAGAGAAGAATTTTATGTGGGCTTATTTGTTGTGATTACTGAAATAGAAAAGATATTAATTTTGGGTTTAATCAATACACAAAAACCCATATATGTGGAGGTGAAATGGAGGTCAGAGAGGCATCTGCTCACCCCCTCCTGAGCAAGGTGCCTCTGAGCAAGGCACCAAACCCCCACTGTACTCCTTTGTGCCTGTAATGGGCAGCCTTGTTTCCTTCAACTTTTTCAACATTGGTTCTGTTGTGTGTAAAAAGTGTGTGTGTATAACTAAACAGTGTGTTGAAATGTGTAATTTCTCTCATCTAAGGATTAATAAAGTATGTTCTTCTTCTTTATATGGGGTTGTCACTTTGTAAAACAGCACAGTTTAACCCAAATCATGACCTTCTCCTAAAAGATACCAAATATATGTTAGTGACCAAACATAACCTAACTTTTTGCTGCTTGGATCCATGATCTCATTTTTTTTCAATCACTACCCAGAGCTCATGACAATAGAGAAGGACCACAGATCAACTGGTAAATTGACAGCTTCCCTTTCATACTCATCTCTCAGGAACTATGTTGGCAGGGGACAATTTGCCACTGTTGGATCTCCCTAGGCAAACTGGTTCTGGGTGAGGGGGCAGATTAAGAGTGATTCAGAAAATCCAAATAAAGAGACGAGCAAAGGACATAACTACTCTAGGGTTACCAGGGCCCTACCCTGTAGCCAGGCCTGGGGAGGTGCTTGAGGGAGAGCCCCTGATGGCTGGGCCTCAACCCATGGGGCCAGGCAGGACTCAGCCTGCCAGCAGGACCATTATCACAGATAGTGCTGCAGCTTTTGTATCAATGACCACTGCGAAATTACACTTTGGGGATAGCAATGACATGCAGGTGGCATTTGATAAAATGGCTTTGTATGATACCCAGGGGCTATAGTTACTCTGTGAAGTTGAATTCATGGTACTGGAAGTAATGATAATATTGTGGTCACGGTGTAATGCCACCCCTTCAAGTGTCGTCAACTTTGACAAGATGATCCCAGCATTTTCCACTTGAAGGCTTTTTGTGGAGTTTTCAGTCATATCACACAGTCTTCCTCTCAGCGGCTGAAATCTGTCTTGATGTTGCTGAGATGAATCTGCCTATGTGCAAACTCAGTAGCTATTATCTTTATTTTCATCATCTTTCTGGGGCTTCAGGTGATACCCGTTGTTCTATTACCATTGTTATGGTGTATGTGGGGCATTCTTTTTTTTTTTTAAAACATGCTGATAAGCATTCATTGTGTTTTATCACTCTTTAATGTCTAGCAATGATTGCTGCTATTTTCTGAGAGAAGCCACAAAAACACCGACGCAGGATCCACAGACTTCAGTTTGCCTCCAACTGTGGGCAAAGTGCAGTTCATTTTATATGGGCCTGGGTACAATTTGAGTGATCACACATCCGCAACAAATGCTGACTGCTGCTAAAGTCAGAGGCAAAGAACGAAAGGGAGCAAGTGTTAAATAGATCTCTATATCATTAGGGCTGTAAATGACATGGAGCTGCGCGCTGCTGTGAGTAGGAGGGGAGTGAGTGGAACGTAGGAGGGTGGCAGGTAGGGGGAGGTGAGGAAGAAAAGATGACAAGAGGAAGTGTTTACGGACCTTTTTATTTTCCCATCATCTTCGGCAGTGCAAAGCAGAACATCCACCGTCACCGACAACAAAAGGGACAAAAACACGTAATCACAGCCTGTCAGGAGCATAATAAAGTCAAATTTATTAATATCTACACATGCACACAGCCAACAATAACCAGCACAAACACAGCATAGCAATACACCCACACAGGAATATCTTAAGACTTCATTTTAAAATGACCCTTATTTCTGCAGTGCTTTTACAAATGCACACACTCTAAGAACATATAGGACTGAGATGCTTCTGCCACAAGAGTGAAAATGGCTGTGATGATAAAATTTGTCCAGTCATTCTGTACCTGCTCACAGGAAGCAGCTGATGTATGGATTGCAATTATGGTGATGATGTGAAATGAAATATGTATATATGAGTGCACATGAGAGTGTGATTGTAATTGGACTGTGGGGATAATGATACCGCAGGTACAGTTCAATTTCCTATGTGGGGCTGAAAAGAATGAAAGGCAGCAGGTATGAAGAAAGAGACACAGCGTGGCGAGCGAGAGACGGGGAGAGAGGTCAGATTAGTTGACAGTGTAATAATCCCCGTGGGAAGGCTGGGTCATTGCAGCAACAAAAAAAAAGACATAAGTAAAATTTAGACAAAAAGAAAGCTTTAGGGATTATCCTACTAATCCCATCAATCTACCTCCTTAAAAATTAAAATATTCTTCAATGTGAATATATTAAGGGTTAGGCAAGGAGCAGCTATACTGAATACTCAGGGATCAAGTTTGTCTTAATAAACTGAGATCACTAAGCATGAATGGGACCTCCATATGTCAGGTGTGGTGGTAACTGTGATATTTATGATAATCAAAACAAAGTGTACACACCAGCCACTTTTTCAGGCATAACCATTTACCTGCTCATTCATATCCCATCACGCAGTCACCTGGCAGCTTCTCTCTCCCGTAGCCTGTGTCTCTCTTTGCTCCCCTTTCTCTCTTCTCTCTCCTCTCACCCCCAACTGGTTGAGGCAGATGGCTGCCCCTCCCTGAGCTTGGTTCTGCCAGAGGTCTCTTCCTGTAAAAAAGGAGTTTTTCCTTCCCACACGCGTCCAGTGCTTGCTAATAAGGGATGGTCTGATTGTTGGGGTTTTCTCTCTAATACTGTAGGGTCGTTACATTACAGTGTAAAGCACCTTGATGGACGTTTGTGGTGAATTAGTGTTATATATAATTTAATTGAACTGAATTGATAGACATGGTCAAGACGACCTGCTGAAGTTCAAACTGAACATCACAATGGGGGAGAATCGAAAGAAAGGTTATTTCTTTAAATATAGCATGGTTGTTGGTGCCAGATGGGGTGCTCTGAGTATTTCAGAAAGTGCTGATTTACTGTGATTTTCCCTCAGAATCATTTCTAGGGTTTACAGAGAATGGTCCAAGAAAGAGGAAATATCTGGTGAGTGGCAGTTCTCCTATCAATAAATGCCTTGCTGATGCCAGAGGTCAAAGGAGAATGGCCAGACTACTCCAGGCTGATATGAGGGCAACCGTAACTCAAATAACCACTTGTTTCAATGAAGATATGTAGAAGAGCATCTCTGAAAGTGCATCCTTAAAGTGAATGGGCTACAGCAGCATAATCAAGGAACAGAAAATTGAGGGTAAAATTTGCATATACCCACCAGAATTGGTAAATGGAAGATTGGGAAAATTGTCTGATGAGACTGGATTTCTGCTTCTACATTTGGATGGTGAGATCAGAATCTGGTGTAAACAACATGAAAGCATGGATTCATTCTGCCTCATATCAATAGTTCAGGGTGCTGGTGGTGTAATGGTGTGGGGAATAATTTCTTTGCACACTTTGCCCCCCTTAGTACGAAACGAGTTATGTTTAAACACCATAGCCTACTTGGGTTTTGTTTCTGACCATAGCGATCCTTTTATGATCAGGGTGTGCCTATCTTCTGATGGCTACTTCCAGCAGGATAAAGTGTTATATCACAAAGCTCATATAATCTCAAACTGGTTTCTTGTGCATGACAATGAGTTAGTTTACTGTACTCAAATGGCCTCCACAGTCACCAGTCCACTTGCATCATGAATGTGCAGACAACTGTGTGATGCTATCATGTCAATATGGAGCAAAATTTCTGAGGAATGTTTTCAGCACCTTGTTGAATCTATGCTATGAAGTTTTGAAGGTAAAAGGAGCTCCAACCTAGAGCTAACAGGTTGTATCTAATGAAGTGACATGTCAGTATACAAAATGTGACAATGACATGCATTAGTCATTCATAAGGTGAATAAAGGAAATGTCTTTGCTTGTGTGTTGGTTGGTTGGATTTCCAGTGTTGGGAAGTTATTTCATTGACTACTATGCGTTCATGCTCTTTTAAATGGTAATGGTAAAACAACACAGGCAAAATCAAATTTTCTGGAACTTTCAAAGTTGTTTTTGTGGCTTGAGTGGGCGTTCATGTGAAGTTTCCCAGTTTACAATTATTCCGATCCCAAACGAATGCACATTGGTGTATGATCCAAGAAAGGTGGGCCCTTGCTGAAGTCGGTACAAAGCATGAATGAATAAAGGAGAATGGGATGTTCAAAGATGGAGCACGCTTGCTTGAATAGTAATGGTTTGCATGAGGCATGACCCAAAATGCTTTCTTTGATTATGCACAGAAGAAGGCTGGTAATTCATTAATCACTTAAACTCACTATATGATACCAGTCTCACGTGAATAAGGGCTTAGGATGGCACTCACCCTCCCCTCTCTGAGGGAGTTGAGCCTCAGCCCCATGACAGAGCAAGTCTTTTCTAGCACTATGCTGAGCCTGCAGGCATCTCTGCTCCTCCTGCTGCACTGGTAACTAAAGTTTATAATGCGTGGAGATGCCAGAAGAGCAGCCGGCACTGTCCGTGTTGCAATTCGTCTAGATCTGCTTTGCAACTGCTTACACACTCATGCTGTGTAATGAAAACTTCAAAGCTTAATTATAACTCATTTCAGTAGATTTTTAGTGCATAAGATCTTGGTTTTGAGTTTTTATTACACTGTCCAAAAGTCTGTACACAATATGTTGCTCTGAATGGAAATAGAATTATTATGCAATTCAATGCAAGGCTTACACATCCACAAATGAAAACAATTATTTCTACCGGATCTAAATATAAGTGAAAATGGCATGGATTAATATTTAAGTTGAAATATTCCTGTCTAGACACAACTTTAGTCACATACACCATGTTTTGGGACTTTCTGCGCTTGTGGAGCAGGTGAATTCAGGAGATAGCTATGTTCCTGCATTGATTTCTACACTGCAAGCATGAAAAGAAGGTTTAGGTTCAGGGAGGAAAAGAGGTGAAAAGGGAGCTTTTTCAAGCCTTAAGACAGTGCAAAAAGGTTTAAACTAAATGTCACAACATGTTTACACGTTCATTTTTCAAATTTAACCATGACCATGGTAGCATTTTTACATCTCATATTCCTCCATTAAATATACATACATCAAAAGGAATGTGGTGATGATATACATTACAAAGCCAGTTGCAGAATGCTGCATTCACAGTGCTATGAAATTATTATTTAACACTCACTTTCCTATGTGGGTTGACTGAAGACATGTCTGTATTTACAGCAAAAACCCAGAGGACCAGCTTCATGCCTCTAGTTAATTTTGGCATGTTGTTCCAGCAATGGTAAATCCAATGTGAACCTCTGGAGTTCCTCAGATATTTGGCTGCAAGCTAATTTACATAAATTAGCATGTGAAATGAGATGCCTTGAATAAGGGCAACATTATGCAAATTGCTAAAAAAAAATATTAAAGCTATTTATTTTTTGGTTTAATTTCAGCCAGCCCTAATTTCACTAAGATACTGTCATAAACGGTATGAGTGTGTATATGAGTGGCCATAGTCTTTTTTATGTTAATACGTGTGTATGATATAGAAACTTAAAGCATGCCATGTAAAGAATTAAAATAGCAGCCAAGATAGTATTAAATGATGGGTTATTCCTTAAACCAGAATGCCAGTGGAATAAAAGCTTATCTGGTTCACAGTTCACAGGTTATTATAATGTGTGAAGTACAGAATGAAAGTGATAATGCTTCTTGCCTTGGTTGGTTGTATTGCACAAACTAATGAGAATTAAAATCCACTGACATTTCAAGGAGGAGTGTAAACGATCATATCCAGGACGACTCTGGTTCTTGACTGGCTCAAACCTAACTTAAGACTATATTTTGCCTTAAAGACTGGTGATGTAAGTTATGTATAGATGGCAGAGGGGCACATGCAATGACTCATTTTATGAACATGCAAACCCTGACAGATACCTTAAGTATTAGCGATTCTTGTGAAAATGGAAAGTTGTGTCTAAGTTTAAGTTGTGACCAAAACTGTAAGAGTAGTGACTCTTGTGACTTACGAATGGATGGACAGAAGATCAATTCATCATGATTTGATCAGATGAGCTAAACATTAGTGAGCATCTCTCTCAGCATTATTGTGCTTTAAAATCCTTAAGTTAATGAAATCTTATATTTACTCTCATATTTAGGATTTGACTAGAGTTATAAAATGATTTTTGACCCAGAAGGAATGACAGATAGAAGCTGAATCTGGTCTAGAAATGTAGGTATGAAGGGGACCTTTCATATCCTGTAACTTGCACTATATGGTATGACCCATTAAAGTTTACCCAAAATGTATTTTTATGTTTTCTCCATTAATCGTTGGAAAACAGATCAAACCTCCAGTGTACTTCTACTTATTTCTGTTACTTTACATAATTTAATTGAAACTATAATATATACAGTATATCCTATCTTGCTGATGCTGAAAAAAAATTGATTTTGCCTTTTGATTGTAACACATGGAATAAGTCTAAAATTGATGTTGTTGCAGTTTTCAACAGAGCTTAAATGTGTTATCCTGAACTTACAAAGGTAAAAATGCTGGGAAAAAAATGAGTTATTATATTTTACAAAATAACTAAATTAAAAAATGGAAATACTTTAATTTCAGTCTTTGACAGTTTGATCAATTATGTGGACACAACAGGGGTAAAGAAACATTGGTGGATGTCTTTTATGACTGATTCAACTGCGTTCGCAAATTGTTGTGTCTGTATATTACATTATACTATGTTCATCCATTCATCAGTTTTCTGTGTCTTATCCAGATAAGGGTGTGTGAGCACCAGTTTAAGCAGAGATGCGTAGACCTGCCTCTCGCAGCCACCGTTCTTCCAGGTGGATGCCAAGGCATTGTAATTTCTCCAGTACAATCTCTTCAGTACTCCTGGCAGGATATGCCTGGAACACTTCACATAAGATGAGAACTATTTAGATGCTGAACCACCTCAACTGGCTCGTTTTGATACACTCTAAGCCTCTACCAAATGACCAAGCTCATCACCCTATCTCTAAGGCTGAGCTCAGTCGTCCTTTGGAGGAAATGTATTTCCGCCGCTTGTATCCCCAGTCTCATTCTTTCAGTCACTACACAAAGTTTGTCATGTAGATTGACTGGTGGATTGAGTTCAGCTGTCTCTTCACCACAACAGATTGGTAAAACATCTGCATCACTACAAAGTTAAGCAAATCTGTTATCCCCTTCCATAAATCCCTACCTTACTATGGTGGAGGGGTTTGCACAACCACATGATCCCAGTAGCAGTAGTAGTATGTTGTCAGGGGGCAGCTTGCCCCTGGTAGAGTCTCACAAGGCAAACTAGTCCTTGATGAGAGACCAGACTAAGACGGATTCGGAAATGAATCCCTCTTAGTGTGAATCCCTGCGTAGAGTAGGCCCTACCACCAGCAGGTGGGACTATAGAGGTCTGATAAAGTGTGGATTAAACAGTGTTCAGCAAAGAAGGCCCTAGCAATTCAGCTCCTGTTCTAATTAGAAACTTCTTCCCCTGATAAATACTCCCACATTATAATAAAATAATAATTCCAACACTAAAGCTAATAACTAAACAAAAAGTAAAACTTTTTAAGCAAAAGAAAAACTAAACTAAATGAGCAAACCCATAATCAAAACAGATACTAAACTGTGCTGAAAACAGACACTGCACAGCATCTGCAGTGGTTTGAATGCTTACCTTCCCATCCTCACCTATGACCCACAGCTGTGGCTGGTGACCAAAAGAGTAAGAAATGAGTTCCCTCCAAAGTTTGCCTAGACTCTGCCTTAGAGAGTGCATTTGTGAGGAACTCAGTAGAGCCACTGCTTCTCTACATGAAAAGGAGCCAGCTGAGTTGTTTTGGGCATCTTCATCTCATATGAAACCTTGCCAGGGCACACTGGCGTGGGGATGGCAAGAAGAGCTGGAGAAGGCAGCTTGGGAGAAGGAGGTGCAGGCATCTCTGCTCAGACTGCTGTCGTCGCGACATGGTTCCTGATAAGAGGTTGAAGATGGATGGCCAGATGGACAAACTGAACACAGAAATTTAAAAAAAAAAAGAAATTACTGGACACTACTGCGGTTTGGCCTCAAAATAGAGACATGAACATTCAGGTCAGCCTTGGTAAAAAATAAATTATATCCAATTTCTCTGTGGCGCCATAGTCGATGCAACAGACACAGCTGTGTGCTGTGTATGCAATCTGGCACACCAGGAAAACATTAATAATGACATCTTCTTGACTGGTTTTTCTTTCACAGTGCCTCTCAGTACATCTAAGGTGACATTACACACACACACACACACACACACACACACACACACACACACACACACACACACACACACGGTGTGCTTACCCACTGTGTGTAATTGTGCTTTGTCTTTCATGTGGCACATTGTGATTGTGCCTAAGCAATAGATTCTCCAAAGATATGAGCTGAAACACTTCAAAATTATTCTCTATGCTTTATTCACGCCTTCCTCTACTTTTAACCTTATGTTTGCACCCCACTCTGGATAAAAGCTCAAGAGGCAGCGAGCATTAGTTGGTAACTGTTTTCTAAAAGCCGGTTTCACATTAAGGATGTTCGTCTAGGAGAACTAGCTGCTGGTCGCCCCAAAAGTAGAGGACAGAAAAAGACACACTAAGTAAAAAATAGATTTCCCCCACGCACACAAAAATCCCAAAGACAGCCGCTGCATGTGTGTGTGTGTGTGTGTGTGTGTGTGAGTCTGTGTGTGAAAGCATGCTGTGCGTCATGCTGCTGTTTAGCTATTCCTGGGGAGAACTGCAGCAAACACGCACAGTGGGCTAAGAGGGTGAGTCACTGGGATCTCCAGCAGGGATTTGGTCTGCCACACTGCTGAAGTTCACATCTAATACCTTCCACCAGTTAATGTGTTTCATCAGGTCAACATTACAGTGTTATAAAATGACTGGATTATATACCTGCTCCTTACTTAGCAAGAACAGCTGAAGGCTAAGTTTGCTGTCCATTTGCAAATAAGGTCAGTGACGGAACAAACAGAAACTCAGTGTGCACTACATAGACAAACATATTGGGGCAATGCACATTTTACACCTACAGTAACTTTTATGACATCTTTATCCATAGGTATTAATAAAGAGTTCCCCCCCTTAACAGCTTCCTCTCTTCTGGGAAAGCTTTCTCCAAAAATTTTGGAGTGTGTCTGTGGGATGTTTTGCCCATTCATCCAGAAAAGCATTGGTGAGATCAAACACTGATGTTTAATGAGGGGGGCTGGCTTGCAATCTAGTTCATCCCAGAGATGTTTGATGGAGTTGAGTTCAGGGCTCCATGAGGGCCATTCAAGTTCTTCCATACTAAATTCATCAAACCATGCATTTGAGTTGCTTGCTTTGTGCACTGTGGCAAGCCAAGCTAGAAATGAAAAGGGCCTTCCTCAAGCTGCTATCACAAAGCTGGAAGCATAGAATTGTTCAACATGTCTTGATAAGCTGAAAAATTAAAATTTCCGTTCACTGGAACTGAGGGGCACAAGCCAACCCCAGAAGAACACGCTCATACCACTATCACTCCCCTACCAAAGTTTACATTTGTCATAATTTAGTCAGACAGGTAATGGTCTGCTGGCATTAACCAACCCCAGACTCCATCATCATCAGACTGCCAGGGACGTGTGATTTCTCATTCCACAGAACACGTTTCCAGGAGCCAGTGGCGACATGCTTTCCACCATTCCATCTGGCATTGTGCTTGACAATATAAGGCTTGCCGGCATCTGCTCCATGAAGCTCCAAGCGTACAGTGTTTGTGGTAATGTTAATGCCAGAGGAGGTCTGGAACTCTGCAGTTATTTAGTTGGTGACTTTAACACTCCATGCTCCTCAGGACTCAGCACACAGGACACCATCCAAGGCTTTAACGGAATCATCATCAATCAGAATCCTTTATTAATACTGGGGGGGGATTGCTTGTGTTCCAGAGGCTCCATTAGGTATAAATAAATAAATAAATAAAGAGATAGAAAATAAACTATATAGACTATATAAACCAATATGTAAAAAGTACAATTGTCAAAATAGTAAATATAAATATATATGAAAGATCTCAAATGAAATAATAAATTAGCCTTAGTGTAGAGTGTTTTATGTTTGGTTAGTAAAGGTTGACTACATTAATAGTTGGTTGATTTCATACACCTGTGGCAATGGGACTGAATGAATTACCTTCACGTAAGGTGAAGGTAAGGTAAGGGACTGAATGAATCACTTAAATTCAATAACTAAAAAGTGTGGCCCATTACTTTTGGCTACATAGTGTATATCTTACAGAAGCTACAAAAGATAGTTTTTATTAAACTGTTTCCTAGAATCTCTAAAATGTATTAAAGTCAACAAAGTAAGGTGCAATTTGCTAAATTCAGGTATTTATAATACAGTATACACTGTTTTGCAACTGTTTTATTAAGCCAGAGATAAATTCAACTATAAACAGTTTTCAGAATAAAATATAGCATCTGTAAGTGAAGATTTTAATTCCAGTAAAGCAAGAAAAATAGTGAAGATATTACAAAAATAACCGCAAGCCATATGTCGCTGCAACATGAAGATGGGTAAATATGCCCCATATTTACATGTATGCAAACAGCAAATGTTCTGCTGAGATAATGTGTCATAACACCCTGTCTGTCTATTCAGCAGCTGTGGAAATGAGATTTCCTGTTGCCATATCTGTTGGCCCACCCCTCCCCCTGCAGATGAGCCAAAACCATGCCCCTCCACTGGAAACCATGTTTAGAGGCATACCTCTAAGTGTTTGGTTGCTGGAAATGTATCCATGGTGCCAGATCATGTTAGAGATTTAGCCACCATTGTGTGGTCCAACTAATCAGCTGGATAGAGAGCAAAAGTGGAGGTCCTGATGTATTCAGCTATGACAAATGGAGTTAGGGTCATGAAATACAAGCTTGATGAAGATGAATGAAGGCGTGTAATTAGAAGTTGGTGTGGTACTTGCTATTTAACCTTACCATAGCATACAGCATCAGCTCTTTTAGACAAAGCCCTATAGAGGGGCAGGACACTATTTTTTTAACTGCACTGGGTAAAAGGTTCTCCACAGACGTGAAGATACAGTAGTGCCTGATTGTGGACTACTGCTAGAAAACTAGTAGCAGGTTTGCCTCTATAAGACGAACTGTCACTTTCAATCAATCCATCAATCAGTCTTTATTTATATCTGCCCGAGACCCGAGCTGAAGTTTGGGATTCATGGGGTGCAACAGGTCCATGCTGAGAAGAATTTACTATAAAGTCCAGTAAAGCCAAATGTGATGTCCCCATATAAGGACACAGGGTCTCAGGAGGATATAGAAAGTGCTTTACAGAGCAAGAAATGAAACAAAAAATAAAAATTTAAAGAATAATAACACATCTAAAGTCCATTTATAGGTAAAAAAAAACAATAATTAAAGCAGCAACTAAACAAAAAAGGCAAATATGAGGAAGGTCTAAAATAAATCAAAGACAACAAGAGCAAATTAAAACAGGGTGCTCATGGAAGTTAAGTGAACTAAATATAAGCTCTATTAAAAAGGGAAGTTTTAAGCCTGGTCTTAAAATTAGAGAGGTTGTTGGCATGTTGAACCCAAATCGGCAGCTGGTTCCACAGGAGAGGAGCCTGAAAACTAAAAGCTCTGCTCCCCATTCTGGACCTGGAAATTCTAGGAATCACAGGGAAGCAAGCAGTCTGTGAGCGAAGAGCTCTTCTTGGGTTGTAGTCTTGGATCATAGGTCTTTAAGACAGGATGGAGCAAACCCATTACTAAAAGAACTGATGTTTGCATTTATGCTCTGAACAGCTGGTCAAAGTATGTGGATGTCTTAAAAATTGTGATCTTTGAGGGGGCAACACATGGTGATTGGGTCAAAAATGACTTGTTGCATTTCAGCCTACATGGAGTATTAATATTGGAATGGATTATTGAGTATTGGTTTGTTCACGCTCTTCCTGCTCTTAAAAAAAGCTAAGGACTGTTTTCTTTTTTTTTTTTTTGTTCTAGCATTTAATTTGAAGTTTGGAGTGTCCCTGTGGTGTAGCAGTTTACACATTAGTCTTACAAGCAAAAGGTCCCTGGTGTAATTCTAGGTGGGAACACAAGGCCCTCTCACCATGGAGGGTTGCATCAGCAAGGGCTTTCAGCGCAAAACCTCTGCCAAATTACCAATGCGGATTAATCTGCTGTGGCGATCACTTGGGGAGAATACAAGGGAGCAGCTGAAGGTACATTTAACTTGAAGTTGTATTCTTGAGTTGAACATGTCCCATTTAGTCAAGGCATTTTAGTCTCAAATTTTTATGCATTGGGATTTCTTCAGGATCCTTGTTTTTAATGTTCTAAAATGACACAAACCATAAATCCAATAAGTATTAGTGGCAAAACCCCCCAAACTAAACAGTGTATGAAAATGCAACTTAACAGCTAATGAAACTTAAACTAAATGAAACAAAAATGCAAAAGTAAGAGCAAAAACAAAGGTCCAGCAGGGGACACCAACCACTCTGGTCAGTAGTCTTTAGATTTATAACACCACCACTTGTGCATCCTTATACTTGCCTCATGTGCACCACTTGCCCTCAGAGTCCAATATTGCCATCACTGACACTAGAGTACACCTTGTGTGGATCTCTGACAGGTGAGCAGTTTTGACAAAATGGCAGCTTTCTGGCACCCTAGGCATGAGAACAGGCCGAGATGACGCAAGAAATGTTTTAAATTGTAAAACAGGTGGGAAAATAAATGTGGGGACATGTACACACGACTTAAATACATGAATTTAAAGAGTACAAACACATTTAAAATGTGTCTCTTTCCATTGATATTCAGCAGGGTCAGCCACTGGTTTCATTTGTATTCTCCTCTGGGCCAGCCCTTCATCATTGTGTTGTTGTACCGGGCCACCTATCAGCAAACAAGCCATCAGAGGAAAACAGTGCATTGCCTGCTCTGATCCTAATGGAAACAAATGACAAAAATAGCATCTTGGACCTAGAGATTAGAGGAGAAGGATCTTGCAGTCCACAGCACATTAGGAAGGCAACGAAGGGAGGCTGCAACAAGCTACTTCTTTGAAGCTGACAGTTGCAATTGTTGCTAGGCTACTAAAAGAATATAACCGATGCCACTCTGTGATCATCATAAAAGCACTGCTTATATTACCTATAGCCAAATGACAGTTTGTAAGGATCAAACTCTAAGTGAGAATGCAGATTTGGTTTGTAATGAACAGCCCTATGTTTTAAACTTTCCCTCATTACATTCATAATAAACATTTAGTAGTTTAATATATTAGGAGTTATAAGAGGAGATTTTATGCAACTGTCTATGCAATTTATAGTTTTTTATTTGGCTACTCTGGTTAAGGGTTGACACAGCAGATACTCTGCCTCCACATCACCTTATCCTTGCATCCTCTTGTGTCACTCCAACCCCCTCCATGTCCCCCTTCACTACATTCCTGAACCTTCTCTGTGGTCTTCCTCTTCTTCTCCTGCCTGGCAGCTCCATTTTCAACATCCTTTGTCCAGTATATCCACAATCCCTCCTCTTCACTTGTCCAAATCATTTCAACCTTGTCTCTCTGACCTTCCAGTCCATCCTGGTCACTCCCAGTGAAAATCTCAACATCTTCAGTTCTCCAAGTCATACATCATAGCAGATCTCACTACCGTCTTCCCTTTCACTCTTGTTGCTATTCCTCCCGGCACACTCCTTGCCACAAGTGACACATTCTTCAGCAAGCTGTAGCTCCATGCTGTACATCAGGTTCCACTATGAGGTTTCTCAAGGCAAAGAAGATCAAAGTCTTTCTGGCCTGGCCACCACACTGTAATATGATTATTCTCCACATTTGAGGATGAATGAAGGAGGAAGCTTAGAAGAGCAGTCCAGAGAACGTGGAGCATATTTGGGATGCCTAGAAGGCAGCCTGCTATTCCATACCTGATGACTCGATAAACAAGCTGAAATGTTGCCGTTCCAATTAGAAAATTAAGCACATTAATTGGCTCTTATCAGTTTGACGTACCCATATAAATTCTTTCTTTTTCCACAACTGTAATGTTTAAAGATAATTCAGGTAACAAATAAACTGGAAAAAACACCAGAAAAATAGTTTATTTTCGCTTCATGATCTAAGCATGACCAAGTGATCATTCCCTCTAAAAGGGAAACTTAAGTATGACCGTGGTTCAACTATGGAGGCATGAACTGAAGAGGGATTTTGGAGAATTTTAACAACCCAAGTAAGGCAATACAAGTTTGTTGGTTAGTTGGTCCAAATCAAGTGGTCTTTTTGGTTTTATCAACACCGACGTCTCTGTGGTCTATAGCTATACTACAGGCTCTTTGAGATTGGGTATCATTTGAACTAGGTGCTGCTGAAACCATGCAAGTCTCCAAACAAATTCCAATGGCTGTTTGATAGGGCTAGTGGGAATAGTTCCTTTATTTAATGTTAGGGGCTCCACAAAGTTATTGCAGTCCATCCTGTGAAGATTCCACCCAACATTTAATTAAATATTGCACTGCAAACTCCACCTTTCATGCTCACAGCTGTGAGAATAAAGTGGATCTTAAAGGTCAACTGACTTTACCTCCTGGGCACATTTTTACACAACTTAATGTCATGATACCTCACATAAGATATTTTAGTGTGAAGCATAGTGATCAACCAGCTGACAGATATTGGCTAAAAGCATTAAAGACTGATGAGCCAAAACATTATTACCTGTCTAATATGCTATTGATCCTCTATGTGCAGCCAAAACAGCCCTGATCTCTGCTGCACCAAGATATTAGCAGTTGATCCATTAAGTTCTGTAATTGGCAAGGTAGAGCCAGTGGATCCAGCACTCACACTAAAATCTGGGGAATTTGAAGAACGCTTTGATGTTAGGTAACACCAATATCATGAGGGGTGTGCAGAGTGTGGTAGAAGGTACAAGTTAGTTTCACTCCAGAACTTGGCATCACACTCCCTTCAACAGAAAACTCAGTGGAGCAGAGAATGTTGGGCCACCCAACTCCATATTAATGCTGATCAATTAAGAATATGATGTCATAAAAGCTCCTGTAGGTGTGGGTGCCCAATATTTTTGTACATATAGTGCTGATGTCTTCTTAACCCTATCCCTAAACACACTGGTGACTTGGTGGGTGTTAAGATTTTAAATATCAGAGTGTTAACAAACTCTGACTGGTCTGCAGCTATGTAGTTCAAGAGTTTGGATTTTATAGAATCATCTACATTTACAAGCTGTAGAAGTCCAGTATATCAGTACTGGTTCATAGTTGATTGCTCCTCAGACCATTTTAAACAGCTGGTCATAATGATTTGGTGCTTATCAAAGTAATTTGGGTCCTCACACCTTCCACTTCTAACAAATTGACTATGAGAACCACCTCTTCCCCAACCATGTATTATATCCTAGATCCTGACATGCACCATTGTTCGCCTCATCTGTGAATGGTCGTAATATTTTGGTTCATGGTGTGTACCACTCTTAACCTGCTCAATGAGCTATAAAGCTTATGGAACAGCAGAGATGTAGAGTAAATCTGGCAGAGTAGAGAAATCATTTCACTCCTTGGCTATAAAGAGACTGAAAGGTGGGGGAGTAAGAAGAAGCATGAGAAAAAGAGGCGAAGTGAGCAAGAGACAGACAGAAAAGAAGTCATCTGCTTGCTCATATATGCTCCCACACACAATCAAGCTGCTCCACTGGACCACCTTGCCTGATGCTGGTACTAATGGAAGCAAATGAAAATGAAAGGAGAAAGCTTGATTCCTAGAAAGAACAGGCAGAGAGTTGAAGAGTGAAAGATGGCAGAATTGGGTAGTTGAGATGAGAGATAAAGCTGCTTGACCTTGTGTATGAAAGAAAGCCAATCAAGCCCCTGTCCTAAGATCAAATAAACCCTAAAAAAGAAGATAAAGAAGAACAAAAAATCTGAACAAGATCAGTGTTCCAACATTGAAAAGAAACAGCCTGGATAATAAGTAGCTTTTTTATTTATTGTTGCTGAAAAAGAAATGGTTATTTCTGCCTTTTGTACTCATCATTATTAAGAAGCAAACAACTGAAAAATGTCTAAGTGTTAAGGCCTACTGTAAGTTTGAGTGATTTATAACTAAATGTGACAAACTTTCAATGAGGTGTCAAAAATACTGACTAACTGGAAAACTGCAAGCACCTTTTCATATTTTATAGAAAGAATTAGGTCACCCAATAGGGCACATCCAAACAGTGAAAATATATTGCATTTTGCATGAAGTTGCTTGGTATGGTTTACTTGTACAATTCCCACCAAAAGTATTGGTCCAACAAGGCTAATTAATTTGTTTATGCTAAGGACTGAAAACATTTGTGTGTGAGATCAAAAGACCAATATGAAAAGAGAGATCAGAGTTTCAGATTGCATTCCCTTGTATTCACATCTAGATATGTTAAAAAATATAGAACATCATATTTTGCATCAAACCACCCAGTTTTTCAAGTGTGCGAAAGTATTCAAACAGAATGTGTTAAACTAAATTAAAGTTAACAAAACATGGTTGAATATCCCTTGCTCACAATAATTGCATCAGGCCTAAGACCCACAGAGTCCAGGCTTTTACCACAGTGTCTTTTAGTTGTCTGTTTGATATGGTTTCTCCCTTCAGTCTTTCCTTCAGGATGTAAAATAGATGTTCAGTTAAGCTAAGATCTGGTGAGTGACCTGGTCAGTCAAAAATCTCCGATTTTCCTCCCCAGTTAAGCACTTTGTTGACGTGGCAGTTTGTTTTTGGATCATCATCTGGCTTCATAATAAAGTTCATCCTAATTACTTTGGATGTATTTCCATGTAAATTGGCTGATGTTGTATCTGCGTACCATCTACCATTGAACCATCATAGATTACATCATCAGTAAAACCGACTGAGCCTGTTCCAGTAGCAGCCTTGCAAACACAAGCCATGAAACAACCTCCACCATGCTTCACAGATGAGCTTATGTGTTAAGCAGATCCCTTATTTCCCCACTCTTTGGTCTTTCTATCAATTTGGCTGAGGTTGATCTTTGTCTAATCATCAAAAAAACTTTGTTGTGGCTCATCTCTAAACTTCTTGCAAATTTGGCTTTCTGATTTTTACTGCTGATGGGTTGTTTTCATCTTGCAGTATGGCCTCTAATATTATTTTTCTCAAAGTCTCCTTCTTCTTCTTCTTGTAAATTTTATTGGCAGTTGGCAAACAACAAAATAGTGCATTACCGCCACCCACTAGTATCCCGTCCACCTGTCCTTGACAACTTCGATTTTCCTTTTCTTCTCAAGTTTCCTTCAAAGAGTGAACTGTGGTATTTCGACCCTGTTCTTTGGAGGTTGCTCATGATCTTACAGTCTATGTTTTTGGGGGGTTTCTTTACTGTTCTCACCACTTGTTTTTAATCAGTTGTTTTTGTCCTTGGACAACTAGTTCAATGTCTGTGGTGGTGTTTCTCTTTTTCAGAACATTCCAAATTGTGGCACCTGCTATGCCAAATGTTTTTGAAAAAACTCAGCTCTCTGGTCTTCATGTTGGTCTACCCTTCTTAACTACAAATGCAGGCTTCAAGGTGAAAGCCAAAGCTTAAACTGAGAGTAGATATCCAGGGCTACACCTGGGTAACAAGAAACATTTGTCACTTGTCATGTTCCAATACTTAGGCTCACTTGAAAACAGTAGTTTGATAAAAATGAGAAGCTGAAACTCCTATCTCTCTTCTCATACTTATCCTTTCATCTCACTCACAAATGCCTTCACTACTCAGCAAAAACAAAATAAATGGCCTGAATGTTCCAATACTTTGTATCAGGGGTGGGGGTGAGGGGTGGGGATGCTGTGTATCTGCAGATCTGCTGCACACACAGTTTTTTTTTCTTTTTTGCAGCAAACTCCTGGTAGATTATTTAATGAAGGCAGCACATCTGTAGCAGCACCAGAACACCAAGCACTCAGGAAGTTTTGGTAAAAACTGAAGAACTCATCAATTGAAACTGTCAGCATTCAAGTCAAGTGATAATAGATTGAAGAAAGCGACAAGTATGTCAAACAAAACACCCTAGGAAGCTTCCTCTGTCACTACTTTTGGCAAAAAAAAATGCCTAACTCAACTGTCGAAGAACTCATTCTCTCTGCTTTTGGCTGAAACTATTATAACAATGTAGAATACATGTAAGATCGTACTTTGTTTTGCAAGAAGCTTGCAGAAACTGTCAAAGTCATTTTTCAGTTTGCAGACAGCTTTTCTAAAGGCAATAACTTGGAGTAGATATCCTGCCTTCACGTTTGACAAGATCACGATGGCTTGGCAATGACAGATAGAGTACATGGGCTACTTGGGTGTGTAAAGAAGGTACACCCTGACATAAAGTGGATGGATTGTATTATTCAGCAGCAGGTAGTTGCCAGCAAGACAAAGACCTATGAGTTAAGGGCTGTTTTATGTGATGCAGTTTAAGGTGATATGTGTCATTTAGTCCTGGCTAATGAATCACAGCCTTGTTGAAAATTTTTTGTCAGGGCAGTTATTGCTTTATACTGTTGTCAGCTGGCTGTCTTATCAAAAACACTACTGAACTTTGCACTGACAAGTTTGTTTTCCAGAAAGAGAACTTTCCAAGCACTCGTGGCACTGGTTACTTCAAGGCAATGTCTTGTATGCCCTTAAGGTGTGCGAACTGATAAAGAATATCATATTATGGGGCAGGAAATGTAAAGATGGAGATATGAGCTCTTGCCCACGCCTTGATGCCCATCTGGTCAATGGAGATCTGGTGGATTTGACCTCAGGCTGAAGATGACACAAGAGAGTTTTAGTGTGATGATGTTGACAAGAACTCTTGAGAAAATGTGCAGTGAATGAACTTTTGCCTTTTAGATCTACTTGACCTTCTTAGCTTCGACTCACGTCAAAACAAAGCAGAGGAACAGGGTGAATGAGGAGAACAGCCTGATAGCAGCTGTTGCCACATTACCTAGAGAACTATTAAAGCTTGTGGAAGGCAGACAAGCTCAGGTGTCTCATTAAAGCTCAAGTATCAGAAGGAGTTGAAACTGCTACTGGGTGAATCCATGTACTTGTATGTTTTACAGAAAGTAATAGTGAGATACAGTCATAATAGGAAAAAAAAGATAATTAACAGTTGTGTTAGATAATAAAAGTATGATTGAACACATTTGGGAAAATCATCAATATACATAACTGAGAGGGGATTAATGCAGTGGCATGGTAGAATTACAGAAAAAGGTGACAAAGAATAGCAACAGTTGTCATTACTTGGCATGTGAGTTGGCAAATTTAGGTAATATCGACTGTAGATATACAAGTTCAGCACAGCACAGTAGGACCACACCATCAATGTTTACACCCTGTCAAAGTGTTCTGCAGATTTGGTGGGTGTAAATCAGTGTAAAAAAATACCAGCAGTCCATAATTTGCTG